>JAHDVE020007187.1:0-25676 GCA_022606495.2 Halesus radiatus | reverse complement strand
ACATGGATAATTGTATGCAAGAATTGAAAGAGGTGAGCTTGGGCGCAAAAATGAGTAGTCTGCTAGTATGTTGCCTGTTGTATGCTGATGATGCGGTGCTGATTGCTAATAGTATAGATGATCTACAGTCCCTCGTATCTAGAATGAACGAAGTATGTATGAAGAATGAGCTAATGATGAATGTAAGTAAGTCTAAAGTCATGGTGTTTGAAAGAGAGAGTACGAAAACAGTGTGCAATATAGTTGTGAATGATGAATACTTGGAACAGGTCAATGAGTTTGTGTATTTGGGAAGTATGTTTACGAGAGATGGAAAGACTGATAGGGATATTGAAAGAAGGGTGAATGCAGGAAACTCCATTAACGGAGGACTGAACTCGGTTGGCGCAAACACAAAGTTGTCCAAGGAAGCGAAGCTAGCAGTCCACAATGGAGTGCTGATACCAACCTTGATGTATGGCAGTGAGGCATGGAACTGGCAGAGGAAGGATGAAAGTAGACTGAATGCTGTAGAAATGAGATCTCTGAGACGAATGGTGGTAAAACCATGTATGATCGAGTGAAAAATGCTGAGATTCGTAAAGAATGCAAGGCTGATGTAAGCGTAGTGAGCAAGATTAAGAAAGGGACGCTTAGATGGTTTGGGCATGTAGAGAGAATGAACGAAGAAAGGAGTGTAAGGAGAATATGACGCGAATGTGAATAGAAGAAGAAGCCGGGGATGCCCGAGGAAGACATGGCACGATCAAGTGAATCAAATACTCAAGTCGGGCCATGTCAGAAGTCGGAATAACAGAAGAGAATGTATGAGGCGTTGTATGAATGTGAATGAAGCAAGAAGTGTATACCAAGATCGAGTTGTTTGGCGGTCCGTCCTCTCTGCCTACCCCTGCGGGGAAACGGCGTGATGGTTAGTTAGTTAGTTAAGATATTTCTAGGCCAACAAATTCTCAAACCGAAAACACACGATTTGGCATTACTTCTCATTGCATCGCCTTAAGACGCTCTTACACGATACTTTTTTCGTCCAGTTTTCATGTGGATTATCTTTACAGAGAGCTGATTTAGTGCTCCGGCTCACCAAACCGAGCCGCTTCACCCACCACTACTTTGTGGCATCATTTTTAATAAATGAATTTAAGAATATACTTAGTATTCACCACTTTATAAATATACATCGTCAGCGATATATGAATACTGAATGAAAGCATCGCTTTCGAAACATGTATATTTATAAAGTGGTGAATACTAAGTATATTTTTAAATTAATTTATTTACAAGACATTGTCCTTATTTCTAAAGACTTGTTGCTTAACTGCGGTTCCGGTTCTCTCGGATGACAGCTGTTATCCAGCGAATGACATTTTTTTAAAATATCGCTTATTTGCTTAGTTTTAACAAAAGAAAAACGAAATATTATCGTAAGTGTTGACGGCAAACATTATTAGTGAGTTATTGGTCGCATAATAATGCTATTAAATTAATCGAATTAATGAAATTGCCATGTTAGTAAAGTGCCCATGCCGAAATTCCGATATGTCATGTAAAAAGTTATTTAAATTATGATAAACCATACGTGTTATGTGTGATGCACCTATAATTGTAATAATCCTGTGATAATTAAACCACAAACTTTTAATCCCTCGAGTCTTTGATGATAAATGATGATTTTTCGTAAATGTGCGTGGAAATTTTTTAAATGGCAATAAAAAGCGTGTTTTTTTTTCTCTTTCTAACACAGTTTAAATCATATACATTATTACCATAGTACAAAATGAGACAACACGACTTTTACGAGTCCGTTTCGGGCTGAGAGAAATATCGCTCAAAAATACTCGAGGGGTTAAAAGTACTCATATGTTGTCATTGGCATGAAATCGGAACCGCAGTTAAACAACATGTCTTTTTCCCCAAAGGGTTCCGCGATAATTCAACACACGTGTGAATCGGCACACTTTTTAAAAGTGATATAAAGTCGTTAAAGGTACAAATATAATATAATAAAAATATAAACTTATTTAAAAAACAACTTAAGAAATACTACGAATGATTTATGTTTATTTAATCATTGAAGAAGATAATATTAACACATCCCAAATGAACCACGAAACCGAAAAAAACAACAGAAAATAAGAAGATTTCAGTCGCATCTGGGACTCGAACCCAGGACCTCTACCTGCCCGGGGTAACCGCTAATTTACGCCATCTACACCGATATCATACTTCAAGTTCAAGACTTGTTAATATTATCCTCCATTTTTAAATCCCATATTATAGGTTGCTATCCTTATGATGATCGCAAAGTTCTGCCCGAACTCAATTGCAATCTGAATAGTCTCGGATATACCTACCCGATTTTTATTCATATGAGACATCTATTGACTTATTTTACAAGTCTGTAAAGAAATATTCAATTTATTTTTTATAACTTATTGAAGTTTGTAAACCTCATTGTAATATTTAATCATTGAAGAAGATAATATTAACACATCCCAAATGAACCACGAAACCGAAAAAACAACGATGTGTTAATATTATCTTCTTCAATGATTAAATATTACAATGAGGTTTACAGATTTATCTTTAAATTGTATACTGGTAATTAGGAAATGTATAAGGTTTCAAAAGATAATAATCTTTTAAATTTTATTTAATATTTTAGGTAAAACGCTCAAAATTGCTTTCTCTGGTTTTCAAACTATTTTCGGATATTTTGGGGTGTATTCCATAGAATTTAAAGATTACAGTTTGAGGATTTTTGCCTTGTATAGAATAAATAGATAACGTTCAGATCACGCTGGGGTCACCAATGTAGATGTTATAGGTATTCGGGTGACTTATAAATGAAGGACTTTTCTCTTTTTTTAAATGTGCTAAGATACACAGTAACAATCTAAATACTAATTTAATAACGCGGGAGAGAAACTGTTTATCCAGGAACATGGTAAAAACGAAATGCCAATAATTTCAATGTTGTCAGCCGTTCAATGTGGCGAGCGTACATTTTATTTGTGTTATAGTACTTGACTACAATATTGCTTGAGTTAGCAACCTGCAATGTGATGTTTAGGGCCATCTTTTAGCGCTACACCTAAAGCTTACAAGGCACACGGAAACGTTCACAATACACTTCTGTCAGGAGAACTTGCAAAGTGATATTTAGGTCCATCTTTTAGTGCTAGCCCTAAAGCTTACAAGGCACACGGAAACGTCCACAATACACTTCTGTCAGGAGAACCTGCAAAGTGATATTTAGGGTTATCTTTTAGTGCTAGCCCTAAAGCTTACAAGTCACACGGAAACGTCCACAATACACTTCTGTCAGGAGAACTTGCAAAGTGATATTTAGGTCCATCTTTTAGTGCTAGCCCTAAAGCTTACAAGTCACACGGAAACGTCCACAATACACTTCTGTCAGGAGAACTTGCAAAGTGATATTTAGGTCCATCTTTTAGTGCTAGCCCTAAAGCTTACAAGGCACACGGAAACGTCCACAATACACTTCTGTCGGGAGAACTTGCAAAGTGATATTTAGGGTTATCTTTTAGTGCTAGCCCTAAAGCTTACAAGGCACACGGAAACGTCCACAATACACTTGCTCAGGAGAACTTGCAAAGTGACATTTAGGTCCATCTTTTTAGTGCTAGCCCTAAAGCTTAAGCAAGGCACACGGAAACGTCCAATACACTTCTGTCGGGAGAACTTGCAAAGTGATATTTAGGTCCATCTTTTAGTGCTAGCCCTAAAAGCTTACAAGTCACACCGAAACGTCCACAATACACTTCCCTGTCAGAAATCCTTGCAAAGTGATATTTAGGTCCATCTTTTAGTGCTAGCCCTAAAGCTTACAAGGTACATGGAAACGTCCACAATACACTTCTGTCGGGAGAACTTGCAAAGTGATATTTAGGTCCATCTTTTAGCGCTAGACCTAAAGCTTACAAGGTACACGGAAACGTCCACAATACACTTCTGTCGGGAGAACTTGCAAAGTGATATGTAGGTCCATCTTTTAGTGCTAGCCCTAAAGCTTACAAGGCACACGGAAACGTCCACAATACACTTCTGTCGGGAGAACTTGCAAAGTGATATGTAGGTCCATCTTTTAGTGATAGGCCTAAAGCTTACAAGGCACACGGAAACGTCCACAATACACTTCTGTCGGGACAACTTGCAAAGTGATATTTAGGTCCATCTTTTAGTGCTAGCCCTAAAGCTTACAAGGCACACGGAAACGTCCACAATACACTTCTGTCGGGAGAACTTGCAAAGTGATATTTAGGTCCATCTTTTAGTGCTAGCCCTAAAGCTTACAAGGCACACGGAAACGTCCACAGTACACTTCTGTCAGTTTTCTCTTCAGTGGGTAGGTACCCGCGACTCTATTTGAGGTTGCCGCCGACAGGTTTTGGCGGCGGTAAGTAACAAATATTAGTATAGGCGTACCGCTGATAGTTCCGTTGGAATCTCTCTTTCTGTTACATGCCTCTTTTATGGGACAGAGGGAGAGATCACAACGGAGCTCTGAGCAGTTGCCATACCTCGAGTTTGCCACAATGGCCCTTTGTTAACATCCATTGTTTCGACTGCGGCTTTCGTTTGACCCTGTCGTTGTCCGAAATTTGACCGCATATTGAAGAGTCGTGCATGACGAGATATGTAGTATGGAATATGCAAGCGGAGGAAGGTTAACAGCGAGGTGATCGACAAACTTAACTTTGCAGTCACGAGCGTCATTTTTTTTTTACTTATTAGGGTACGGCAATAGCGAGTTAAATAAAACAACTAGAACTATAAAGAGTATTTATCCAATGATATTTTGGTTCAGGCTAAATTTCACACAATCGTCGGACGTTATAAACGAGGACGTTTCGCTGATATACTATAAATACTTTTGTCAACACATTTTCTAAATGTGTCATTGGATCTGATTTTTTTTTTGATATCTTAGTTTCTTATTGGTCATGAAGTGACGAAACATTTAAAGTTACTGTCTCTAAATTTACAGGTTCTTTATACAAATAGAACGGCGGCTTTGCGCCTCGCGCTTTTCACCACATGATGGTAGTTTTAAATGATACCTGACCGTTAATGTTCCCGAAGTAAGTAATAACACACAGGTAGCGACAGAAATTTCCTTGAATCCCGGTTAGAGACGGGTTAATATTTTTTATGGCTCTACCTGTGTAAGATTGTCGGCAAAGTGAAACATCCTTACCCATCGGGCACCGTATAAAATTGTCATACAAAATCTGCGAAATTCAAGCCAAGATTGGGCTTAGCAATCTTGTCATTTTTTGTATTACTACTCATCTTCAATTTTGTTATGAAAACCATTTTTTAAACCTTCTGTATAACGAGTAACGGCTATAAGGAGCAGATTTAGTCGGTTCGTTCTCGTGACAACTAAGTTTTACTGTATATTTTTTTATTTAAAAAAATCAATGGATAGAAAAACTGTCATTATAAGCGTTTTTTGGCTTGTGCAGAGTTATGGAGTACTTAGCAGTGGATTGAACCCACGACGCCTGGGTGGGGAATCAGCCCATTTGTCGACAAAACAGTGACATTTAGTAGTAGAAAAAAATTGAGGACCTGTTATCGTTTAAAAGGTTTTAAATGACAACACCAAAATGAAGAAAAATTAAAGTAACAATTATTTTTATAAACAATAATTATTATCCTGAAACACTCGTCCAAAGTGTTTCAGGATGAGTGTTTCAGGCTAATAATTATTGTTTATAAAAATAATTGTTACCCTTTGCGCTATGCACAAAAATCTTGTCTTAAAAACTTTAGTTTATCAATTAATAAAAATTAAAGTAACTACTAAGCAACCGTTGAGCCGAAATTCTGCGCTCTTCCTGACAAATTCCTCGATCAAATTTACGATCAATTTGGGATATCGATTTTTGGGGGTTAAGTTCCCCTCGACAGAAGACTAGAAAGGGTGAACACATGTCAGTGAGATGTCAAACCTCATTATTAGATTCGCGATCTATTTATCGCGAATCTAATAATCAATAACTAAGATTTATTTCCCTTTTCGAATGTCAAAATATTTTTTTTGTATGTTTTAAATATAACTGAAGAGAACCTAACTTATTTTACTTATTATAGGCTACTTTTGGTCGTGTTTTCACGAAAGAGAAATGTCAAATGTCAAATTTACGTCTATGAAAGTGGGCGGGCACCTCCATAGGCAATTTAGGATAAAAATGCTTGGAAAGAGACAAACAGCGAATGCTCAACAAAACTGGCTGAGCGGTCATTCGAACTGTTGGGAAGAACGGCCGTAATACAATTTCGTATTTAACGCTTTGCAAGGAAGATAATTACACGAAATTGCGATTTTTTTCTATTTCTGAAATGTACGAGTATGTATCAAAATAGCCGTTTATAATTTTTTAAATCGAAATCTAATTCGAAGATCATAATTAAAAGACGTTAATATAATTGAGTACAATTGTTGTTTTGCCTTGTTTCTTTAAAACTAACTGTCAACTAACTCGAATGTGATTTTTTTTAATGTGAGAACAAATTTAGTAGCTTGGTGTTGCCATAGTAGGTAATGAAAAAAATTAGTTCCGCTTTATTAAATTTCTAATTTTTAATTGCCACACTGTACTTACCGGTTAATAATAAATAGTAAATGACAGTTCAGTTGATTAACGACTGATAACACATAATATTTCACTATTATTAATATTCTGAAATATGATAGGGATCGATAATACATTAATATCAATGCGGTGTGAGTCGAAGTGTGACATGCGGGTTGAATTTATAACTGTTAACTATCTTGTAATTATTCTTTATAACGATACCTAACGATGTAACGCATTCGATTCGACGTAACTCCAATAGGTTATTAAATTATTTAGTTATATCATAATAAGGAAATCCTGTCCATTCAAAAAATATTTATCAATTAAGACGTTTAATCTTAAATACCAGTAATATATTTTTTTTGTCTAAAGTTAGTTTGCAAATTTTCAAAGTCCTCCAAAACGCTCCAAATTCATGACCGGTCAGTTTTGAGGTTATAATATCGAATGTTAAAGCAAGGATGAGCTTTACCGTATATAATTTTATATTTTATTCATAGTAAACCATAACGAAACACGAGTAATAAAATTATGTACCCTTTTTAACATTTTTGATTAATTGTTACCTACTTTAATCAATTTTTGTTTATGTTTATAATTTGTCTGTACTTGGCATTATTTTTTTTTGTATTCTGTACGTACCTGATGAGGAAAGCTTCGTAAAGTGGTGATTACAAAAGTAATTTTTAATTAATTTATGAATAATGACGCCACAACGTGAATACCAATCTTTTGAAGAAATCTTGATAATCTTCTACGTCTACTCGACTTTAAACTCGTTCTGTTTACAATTGCAAGTGAAACACGCGACTATTGAAAAATCAACAAATCGCAGACGCTCCGAGTAAAATGTTAAACATCGATTATCCTTGAACGATCATCGCGAGAGTGCACCGAGGAAAGCGTGGCTTTATCCATTATTTTTATTTAATCCTTTAAAAAAAAAAAAACAACTTTTTCCTATCAGACAGTGTAGATGGCCTTCGGGTAGGTGTCTTCCAACAATTCTAATTTATTCTAATCGTTAAATATTATGCGGCGCTAAGTTGAAATCATTAAAATAATCTAACCATCGTAAAATGCACTTTTTTATTATTCTAATAATTACCGTTATTTATTAACTTGTCGACATTTTGTTTTTTTTTTTTTTGCTAATTATTCGTAAATAATATCTCATATCTCCCGTTTCAGGCGATGCAATGAGAAGTAATGCAAAATCGTGTTTTTTTTTGTTTGAAAATTTGATGGCTTAGAAATATTAAGTAGAACACACTTTGGGGCTTTAAGTTTAACCGGGCATGGTCTTTTTATAAGCATAAAAAAAGTATATACAAAAATGTGCAAAATCTCATACTTACCAACCATTTTTCCAATTTTGTCATGTTGTTTGTTCATTGTGGAATATTAAGTTTTTTTTTTAAATATGACCGAAAAACATTTTAATATTTATATAAAATAAAATACGCATTTTGGTGATGTGTTTTTGCGAAAATCGAAACGGGAATTTCTACCTTATCGCAAACCTGCATAAGGAGTGCGTGATTTCGTTGGAATTTTATGAAGTGGATCGCTTTAGATATCCATTATTATACCTATCCTTATCGTAGCCATCGTTGACTCGAACACAGTACTCGCGCAGATGCATTGTCGGCACACAGCATGTCTCAAACTTGTTATTCGACTTTATGAAAGAAAATTCCAGTGATATCGAAAAAAATTCGTTTAAAATTTATTTAAAATTTAGTTTCAGTACATTTCTTTTTCTATTTACGTAGTGACAAATTGCAAAGCTAATACGACAATGAGGGACTCCAGTGAAAAATATTATTCCTATTAAAATATGTATTCATATAGTCAGCGAACGCCGATTCTGAATATATATGTAACTTTTATTATTTATAATTATACGTAGAATTTATAAATCCTTATTTAAAAGTGAATAAATAATCATCTCATCAAGACAGGTTATTCATAACCCGGGATTGTTGGTATTTATTAAAAGTAACATTCCCAAAGGGTTGTACTTATTTACAGTCGATGTTCCTATATTTTAATTTTTGTTAAAGGGAATATTCCTCAGAAATATTACCTATCGGTTCCAGCGACAGCAAGGGAACCGACTCCCAATTAACCGGGACAGGAATATCGACCACCTCTAAATTATTTCTGATCGATATTCCAATATTACAATGTTAGGTACTTGTCCAACAATTACTCGTTTTAATTTACATTCCGTTAGGTGTGGGGGTGGTCAATTTATTATGTATATTTTGAAATTATAAAGCAGGTTTTGCTTTATGTATTCGTAATGCTTATTTTATTCTTCTCTAACACACAAATTAATAACTATGTAATGGTCAAGGTATTCATTTTATGGTTTTTATTAGATTCATCGATTAGTTACTACCTATATAAAAAAAAAATAGTTCTTACTTTCGGCAGTTTGCGAAAAAAATATGGTGGCTTATAATTTATTATTCTTATTTCAAATCTCTCAATAATTCATTCGTAGAGCAGTAAGTTTATTATCAAGTTGTTTGCAATAATGTGGTGGCTTGAACTGTTCATTTTTAAATTTTGTCGTTTTAAAAATACTCAACGTACAAATCGTTTTCACCACCGGAATTCGTAGGAATCCAAGGGCTTCAAGCGTGTGTCCGTCAGCCAATCGCGGCTCGTGTACGATTTCTCACCGTCCAATCACAATCACCTACAGGGCGACAAACAGCAAACTACCCCGGCGTCCGTCATGGCGGCCGCAACGGCTGTCACCTCCCCTTCGCGCTCGCTGAGAAACAACAACATTACCAAGCGACCATCCATCAAGAAACACAAGGCGCCGGCTCCTCCGAAGACCCCGGAAAATGGAGACCATGAAAAAGAAAACGGCACCAGTGATTATACGTGCGAATCTAGTGTCGAAGACATTACATTATTGCCGAACGAACAGTGCGAAAACAACGACAAAGAGGCCGAAGCGGTCGCGAAACAGGAATCTGCTTGCTCGACACCCGAACTTTCCCGAGCGCGTTCGGCAAACAGCACTTCGTCGTCCAATCGGAGCTCCCCGATTCCCCGAGACAGAATGGCGCATAATTCGAATAATATCACAAATGGCTCCCCTGGAGGAAATGTCATGTCAAAAGCTGCGATCTTTGAAAACACGGTGTCCAGCCCGAGAAATACAGATCCCGCTTTAATGTCGATGAGAGAAAAGAAATGTCTATTTGAGAAGAATAAAGGCGCCGCTATAATACCAAAAGCTGCCTTTGGAATGGCGCCACCGATCAAGGCGCTGCAGAATAACGCTAATGAGAAAGGTACGTACCGCAATGTTTACGTTCATTATGAAATAATTTAGTTTTGTGTCCGACCTCTTCAGGCGCGAACGTCTGGTGGCAAAATCGCGTATTCAAATCAGTTTTCGTGCCGATTTTCGTTCTGTTAATTTGTCAAGGTAAAAAACAGCTTACAAAAATAATCACTTTTCTTATTGGATTCTTTTTATTAGTCCGAAAAAGTTGATTGTGTTGTTCACAGAACTTTTACATCGAAACTACAATAGTTTTATTTATCTTTTTATAAATTTAACAATTTTTTTGAGAAGAATTATTGCGCTCTGATCTATCCCTGGTGGCACAGTTGCTTGATTATTTACAGTACATATTTAATTCAAGGGTTCAATTCTTATGATATTATACGATTAGTCAGCTCAGTCCCCCATATACTCTTCTGGGAGCTGGGTTTTTCGTAATTTTTTTTTCTTACATAGTAATTTTCCGATGAAACATTAAATGAAACACAATCTCAGTCAAAATTCATTATAGATTTTTTTAATATTTCTTTTTTTTTCCCACTCCCTTCATCCAAACGACATATCCAAATTGGAAATGCCATAGTCCCATTGGCTCGTTAGAGTAGGGAATTACAGAAAAACGTTCGGTTTTTACATTTTTTTTAACGTTTGGGTATACATAGATCTTTATCGTTTTCAATCGATTTCTTAGATTATTCTACAACAATATCACATTTTTTTTCGCAATTTCATCACCTTTCTTCACTTTTAGCCACCCACGTGTTGAAGAAGCCGGCAACGGGCGTCAAGCCCAAGATTGAGCCGAAACCCTCCGAGATAGCGTCCACACATCGAGGGTTCGGGAGCCGCATGATTGGCATGCTTCAGCTCACGCTTAGCGAGAAGGATATTATCGATAACAACAGGAAGCAAAGGGATGAAGAGATGCTGATGCTCAAGAACAGGTTCCTGAAGACAAAGGTGATTATTTATTTATTATTTAAAAAAAATAATGAGTGAATGTTGAAGAGTGGAAGCTTCATTTTGACTCTGCAGGTTGTTTCTATAGATCCAGATGAGATGAGAATACTTTGCCCGTTCGAGAGGTTTTCTGGTTATAGTCAATAACATTGAAATTTTTAAACAATTTTTCAATCATATCCACAAGTCGCAGGTTGGAAATCTGATATTAGCACAAAAAATACATTTAATTTATGTGTTTTTTCACATGTGATTAATAAAAATCGTTTCAAAGTTCTAGATAATCTCAGTATCACTGGTGAAAGATCACCATCCAGAATTGAAATATTACTTGAAATGCTTTTCGCCGTATTTATTGGCCAAGTACTTACCAATCTTCCTCTTTTCAATCTTTCTCATTTCCTTCCCACCCTTTCTCTCTGCAGCCTCACAGCATATCTCAATTGGGTATGCCATAGTCCCACTGGTTCTGAGTTAGAAATTAATTCCAAATGTTAGGATTGTTCTCTAGCTTAACGTATAATGAAAAGAGTATACAGACTGGCTGTTCAGGTCCAGTCACACCAAGTCATATGTCGACATTACAAGACGCAATGAGTATAATATTTCTTGGTAAATTATTCAATAACTTTAAAAAAAAACCCACTCTTGTTTTTTATGCTTGGTATTTACCATATGCAAATGCTGCATATAAATCTCCACTAATAAAAATTCGCAGGTTTTTATTTCGGGTGATCAGTAATGACTCAACCAATATTGGGGTCACTTGAAATTATTTTTTTTTTATCAATCACCATACGTTCATTTTTATTCACAAATTGCTTCGAGGAAATGTCCTGTAAAAATTAGTCAACTTAAGCATGAAATTTCTTGGAAAGAGGTCCATAGGATGCTCTAGGTAGCGGACAACCGACTTGCTGCTTTTTCAAGACAGGCTTTTGCCCAGTGAGAATGTCTGTACCACATATATTTTTTTTATATATCTAATTAGCTGAAGTATCCGGCATTGCCCGGGTTTAGGAATGGTTTGGATTAAAATTTTGAGGTTGTGATGCGTTACCCCCCCTACCCAGTAATTTTCTTCTTATTTTGAATGTCAAGTGAGCAAAATTTCATCAAGAATTACCAAAATTTTATTTTGAGTGGTGGGAAAGGGGGATGGGGGTGGTTTTTCGAAATCTCATGTATACAGCAACCTTCCCCTTGTTTTGAAGGTCAAGTGTGCAAAATTTCATGAAGCTCAAAATAAAAGTGCAGATTTCTTTAAAAAACAAACCGATAAATGTATAGAAGAAGATATATAAATAGACGATTTTGATGGTAAACTTTGAAAATTTTTATGAATGCATTGGTTGAGTTGCAAATAACAAAAACAATTAATTTCCTGGTTCATTTTATAAAAGTACAATGAATCTTTTGTTAAAACAATTTATTGAAAGAGATTGACCGCACCTTTCGCTATTATCATGCTCTGTACATGGATATGCCGGGCATCTAACCGTAGGGCTCGGCAAATCAAAAAGTGGTAGAATAGATACTTTCATTATTGTCCCGGCGAATTAGCACCATTCAGAAATGAATCACTTTAGCTGTGTTTTTAAGTTTTGTGTCCTATAAATATGAACATTGGAAGGCATCCATTATTTTTCAACATCTCATTCTAATGATTTAATAATGTTACCAATTACTCAATTATGTCATGAACCACTCGTTTGTCAGAGGTTAAATAATTGGACCTGCGACCAGGGTTCAAACCCCAGTGGCACGGCATTAAGTAGTGTTTTATGAATTTCCTAATGTACCCACTGTATGCTTGTACTGTCATGTTCATTTATGACTGAGCGTCAACAGCCATTTGATGCAACATTTTTGAACTGATTTGAAACGGTACTTTTTTTTTTAATGTGATTTTTAATGTCTGGAGCCAATGGGACTATGGCTTCTCCAATCTGTTATGTTGTAAGGCTGAATGAAGTGGGAGAGGAAGGAAGAGGTAGAGGATGATTGGGAAATATCTAGCTATTTAGATCATGTTATTAAACACGGCAAAAACTATTACAAGTAACATTTCGTTTCTTAATGGTGGTCCTTTTCCATGGCGATACCAAGAGTATCCATCCACCAATCTGGAAGAATTATCGGCACCGGTGCATAGTCGGAAAAACATGCCAAACACCCGCGCCCACCATTTATGCATGGTTGACATTTGTCACATGAGAACGGGTTGTTCCTACCACTCGTTCTTGAGTTCAACAGCCCGGCTGTGGAACGATTTGCCTGCCTCTGTGTTTCCTCTCTTTTACAACATGGCCCAGCTGACATAGACCTCGAGTAAAATTATTTTGTTGTGTGGAGTAATGTAAAAAAAAAAAAAGAATTCCCTTGCTTGACGCACTGAATCTGATTTTCAATTTGACACGGAATTAATTCTTCATTTCTTAAAGGCCTTTCACACTAGCGACCAAATTCTTTTACAAGTATTGCGAAATCAACACATGAATGAATTAATTCACTTAACTTGGAGAATCAGACTGAATCGATTCACTACCGAGAATGAATCTGCCGATGTCTAATTGGTTGACATTCACTGATTATTGAAGCTGAATGTCCCTACATATTTCTAGTAAGTGCCTAGTTAAATTAAAAGAAATGAATGTAGGTGTTTAGGTTTTAACACTTCCCTGTTTGAACAGGTGTGAATTGATTTCACAACGATTTTGGTGAATACTTGTTTTACAGCAGACTTCCTAAATATGTTCCACACGAAACAATACACATCACTCCTAAAGAATCTGGTGGCCATGTTTGTTCCAACCGTTGGTTTTGTTTGACATTGTAATTATTACTACATTAACCTCTATCTTGACAATGCTGTCAAATCTACTGAAATGTTCGGCAGTTTTTTTTCTCATAATTAGATTTTTATATCAAAATTATTACATTTGCAATCGATGTGCTGGATGTGTAGTTGAAATGAAAATACAACCCTTGCTAGCTCCATCTTTCACGTAAAAGTATTGCGCAATATATGACTTATTTGAAGATATAAATCACCAAAAAATCTATGTTGTGAGGCTGAAAGTATTGAGGAGGAGAAGAGGAAGGTTGGGAAGTACACGAATATGCATCAAACACGGCTAAAGCCATTTCAAGCAACGTTTCGATTCTGAATGGTGGTCTTTCACCAGGGCGATACTGACAGTATCTACCACTCTGGAAACGTGACGAAAATATACTACGCAGTATTTTAAATGATTAATTTTATTTACTATGTACTTTTGCTACTTTTAATTTATTAATTTCGCTACCGGTTTCGACACAACCGTGTCAGTAGCAAAAGTACATAGTAAATAAACCTTCCAAACAAAATGTCTAGAAATGCCGAATAAGACTTTAATCAAATAAAATTTACTTGCGCATGCAAATGATTTGAACCCGCGACCTCTGGATTCGTAGTTAAGGATAACCACTCGACTATGGAGAGTGTCAAATATATATTTTTTCTATCCATTTCTATGTTTTAGTTTTAAATTAATATTATCAATAATGTACTTCAATAGCGTAGAGTTCTGTTAAGTTATTATTGAATGAATGTTATTTACAACAGGTTTAGTCATTAGTAAACAACTTTTCTACCTCTTATTTAAGTATTTATAAATGACCCTAGTTACTAAATGCTCTTTTATGTAAAATTATAAATAAATTGTCACAGCTCCAGTTAAATAATCTAAAATACTCTTGTAAAAGTAGAGTGGGTAATGGAAGAGTATGTATGAATGCGAATGAAGCAAAAAGTATGAGCCCTCACAATCGGTTTGAAATGAATAAACCGGGCCATCGATATCAAAATAAATATCTAACCTTATTGATTATTCAATTTTTAGATGGAAGAGTCCGAGATGGACCACATTGAGACTGAAATAGACCACGACGAGCAGCCCACCTCCGAGGACAGCCCCCTGATGGGCGCCGGCAATCACTCCCACCCGACGGCCAGTAAAGCGCCGGTCAATGTCAACAGCGTTATCAACACTGCTAATACTGTCAATAACAAGCGACAGCCGTCCTCACCCAAAGTGGTGCTGGCCAATCAGGGTGGTGGCGAAGGGGATAATGAAACCGACGCTACCGTGTGCGATCAGCCCAACAAGAGGAGAAGTAAGACAGTTTTGTTCAATGATACGCTTAAAATTTATTTTATAATCTGCACTGAACGGAATATTCCTAGAAGTGTTATCTATACCGATTTGAAAGAAAATTGATGTCGCACAAGACCTATTGACTGGTAGGCCCCAGACAAGTCAATGAATTTGTTTATCTGTCTTAAGAATTTAAAAAATGGTTTACCAATTTTGCCCAAAGGGAGAATTGAGCTTACTTATGTCGTCAGAATCTCTGACTTTTATTTTACTATATTTACATCTGGAGTTAATAATATAATATAAGTAAATAATTATTTTAAGAATAAATGAAAAGTAATATGTGCTCACAGATGATGCTAATTTATATATTTTAGAAAAAAAAAAAACACTTAAAAAACTAAATCACATCTAAAAGTGTTTTTTCGTAAATATTTAAATTAAAGCCATCTGTGAGTACGTATTATGTTTCGTTTACCCTTAAAAAAATACTGCAACTTGTATATTACTTTACTGATGTACATATCTTCAATGCTTAGTTTATAATTATTTAATATGCAAGTCAGTGTTTAGTCATCATCAAAAAGATGTTACAATTATTAAACAATATTACATTCCTCGCACTATATTATCAATTCTAACGTTTTGAGTCATCTTCCAGGTTCCACAGACTCCGTGAAAGTCCTGTCTGTACTAGAAGACGTGAAGCGCATACGCGTGGCGGCCCCCAAAGAAGGCAGACTGTACCCGGGATTATCGGACATTGACGCTACTACGACGGAAGACGAGGAAACCAAGATGTCCTGCCTCGCAAGGTGCGGAGACTTCGCTTTAGAGTGCTGCTTTTTCTTCTTCTGTATCTGAACTAAAATAAGACGTAACCTGATTGAAAAACATGTCGTGATTTTTTGACGAACGGATCAGCAACAAATTTAGAACAGGATTGCGTAGATTTGACGGTGATAGACAGATTATTTCAATGAACCAAATTGATTTCAATTCAACATACAAACAATCACTTTTGGTAGTATGACAATGAAGAACAGTTTGCGTTTCGCATAGAGGTATTATAAATATAGTAGTCGCCCGTACAGACGGCGATTAGAGACCATTTTCCACTTGGTTGTGGGGAGATACGTCGTGCGGAGAGGAGACTCGTTCGACAGTCGCTCGATGTTCACGAACTTTGCCGAACATTGCCGGAGACTGTCTCACAGTGTGCTACGCAATGTGACAGTTGTGTGTGTTCAAACTTCATTATTCCCGCTTACTTAGCAGTTGTTTTAATGGAATAATAACACACTTTCGTGGGGAAAGTTATTTAAAACTTTTTGGAAATATTTTTGCCTCGGTTTTAGCAGTGATCAACATTATCGTTCGGCTAACAATACGTCGTACACCGAGAGGCACTTGTAACCTTGCACTGTTTCCAGTCATTCGAGCAGTTGTTTAAATGGACTCCAATGGATTGAAGCCACTACGAGTGCCTAGTATCGTATCTAATTATATTATATATCTGTTGCGTTTCGTGTATATGATTGTGGGCAGTGGCGGCTCGTGACTTTTGAGCGAGCTAGAGTTCTAAGATTGAAAAATACGACGTTATTGATGTTGTTAAGGCCGAAAATGATTTTTTCAAAATTTCAATTATTTGTATGAAGATTTAGATGGTAGGTGGGGGCACGTGCCCCACCTACCATCATTTTCAGCCTCAACAACATCATTAATGTCATATTTTTCAATCTTAGCACTCTAGCTCACTCAAAAGTCACGAGCCGCCACTGATGGTGGGTCTATCTTTTCTAGATAAGCTCGAAAATTTGTATCCAATTTTGAGAATTTTCAGGAATCAAATGTTTCGTTGCATTTTTTGCTTTAACCGCGTGGATGAAACTTTTGATTCACACCCCCCGGCCCTTCGAGTATCTTGCCCTGTCAAAAAGGGGTAAGCAGAGAGAAACTAGCACCAGATTAGCACTGTTTTGACATTAACTCTACTGTTGACAGTCCTCTTGATAAATTAGTCGACTTGATGTGAAAGGTCACCCAGCACCCTAATAATACTTTGTTAATTTATATGCAATTATTTTTCCTGCCATTCGATTCGTAGTCATTTTCTTTCTCCGTGTACATTCATTTTTATGGACAATATGAATTTGATTTCCAAGAACAATCAATACCGCTTGTGTGTTACTGTTTTTCTCTCGTGAACAATTTGCTTTATATCTTTGAACGGTATTTCGTTGCCGAGTGACAATATATTGTCAACCAATTTTGAAATGGGTATAATCGGAAAATGAATACTGTTTTTAGAATTAGATTTTACAGAAATGACTGACTTTCACAGCTAGTTGGCGAAATAAGTTGACCAGATTTGTTCCGTGTTGAGAAATGTGTTGCAATCACTCCATGTGCCAATAATCGATATTCTTTCAGTATTCTTAAGGAAAACAATTGTCAGCATCTAGATATTAGTTTACAAGCGTTAACCTCTATTATTATGCAAATAATACATTTGAAAAGACTGACCGGAGCGATTTCTCAAATGATCTTACTCACAAGTGATTTTTTACATTCTGTTGGACAATACAGTCACATTGTATTAGGTGGCATACAGATTTTGCATGTTATTATGCAATTAGAAATAAATAAAGCGAAAACACTGTGTCTTTGAACTTTTTTGAAAATTCCTATTTTGGAATATTTTTTATTATTTCTCGTAATAGAAATATCTATAATAATTGTTTTTTAACAAACGAAAATTAGATAATTTTTTGAAAAGGAAATTCATTAAGTGTTATGATAATATAATATCACAGTCCCTTATTAAAATAAAGGATTCAACAATATTTTTAACATAATCAATTCGGCATTTATCAAAAAAATATGAAGACTGCTAGATTAAAAGTTTTTTGGAAATATTTATTGATGTTGTTGTAGTATAGATTTATGCATTGTTCTATTAGTTTCTCCTGAATTTCAACATGTTTTAGTTTAAATTATTTTTCTTGTTGAAAAACATACAAACAATATTGCGGCTTGTCTTATTTTTTGATAATGGTTATTTGAAGCTCGTTATTGAAACGATGTTGCGAGCTGAAGGAAGTTTGCATTGACCTGATTACAAACTGCGAATTTCATGATGGACCAAGCTTACCGTTAAGTGTTTTGCTGCATCATCGCACAGTTTTATCGTGCGATTGGCAAGATTCGAAAATAATCTTTGCTGCATGATGTCTGTTACAATACTACTTCCAAATCTTCTTTCGCCTTCTTTCGGGCTTTCCAGTTATCTGCTGTCCCTCATGCGAACATAAATAAAGAATCTAACTAATTCAGGTTTTCTTAGTTCTATAACGGTGTTTATATATCTATGAATTATTTTACGACTTGTTTTTTTTTTTACGCTAAAGATAGTTTGCAAAGTTGTTTAGTTTTAACACGAAACTGCTTGCATTAATTATCCAAATAAATCAACGAACTCTTCCGTGATTGTTTTTGAATAGCGTAAATTTAATATCAACTGGCATATTATTCAATGTCAATAATGCCGCACAGACAAAAATTAATTTAATGGAAAAGCACGCAGGATCGTATTTTAAATGAAATTATATTTAATTGACTTCATTACAAAAAAATATATATCTATTCAACATAACAGTTATTCAAATAAAATACTTCTGGTTATTCAAAAACCATAGTTTTGGACAGTCGATTATTTAAATAACCAAACTTTTAGTAGGTCGTATCTTCAAATAATCAAACTTTTGCAAGGTCGGTTATTCATATAACCAAACTTTTGGTAGGTCGTATCTTCAAATAATCAAACTTTTGCAAGGTCGGTTATTCATATAACCAAACTTTTGGTAGGTTGTTTATTCAAATAACCAAACTTTTGGAAGGTCGGTTATTCATATAACCAAACTTTTGGTAGGTTGTTTATTCAAATAACCAAACTTTTGGAAGGTCGGTTATTCATATAACCAAATTTTTGGTAGGTTGTTTATTCAAATAACCAAACTTTTGGAAGGTCGGTTTTTCAAATAACCAAACTTTTGGGATGTTGTTTATTCATCTAACAAAACTTTTGGAAGGTCAGTTATTCAAATAAATAATTTTCTTCATTCTCATTCTAATATCCAGTATTTTGAATAGCCAGATATTTAACTCATGAAATACTGAATTGTCACAATTTCGGACATAAACTACGAAGAATACCGAAATTATAGCTCAGCCTTACTCGACGCCTATAATGTAGGTGTATTACTATACTCTGAAGAAATACCGCGAATTACGTCTGTATGAAAAAATATGCATTCCTTACGATTTTTACTAATGTTTTATAATATGGAATTTAATGTTAGGCTTGCCCGACGGTGCCCAAGTGTTAATTATTAGAAATAACAATAATTTTTTTAAAGAATAAGTTAAAGTTATGAATATATGTTTAAATTTTATGTCGACGAAATACTTGCTTCCGTTAGAATTATAACGTTTAAAAATTATTTATAAAAAATTTTCACGGTTGGCCACTACTTAATTTTATTTCTTTTTATTTTTCAGATAAAAAAATATGTAAATAATATAACAGAGTACAAAAATGCAGATCAACACATTTTAATTAAATAATAATTTAAAAAAATCTAATAACCTTTTTTTGTTTCAGCAAATAACTGTGTATATTAATTGTTGGACCCCTTTGATATTATTTTTTATTAAATAAATGCCCTGATAATTATTAATATTGCATGCTAAATAATTAGTAAAAAAAAGGTTTCTTGGATATTAATGTATGTAGATTTTTCATTATTTCAAATATCGCATTTTCTATTAAGATTACTTTAGTTTTTGTTTGTTTTACATTTTTTCACCAACTTTTCACACTTTTTTGTGTGTTCGACAGCCTTGCTGTGTCCAACATTGGGGCAGATGTAGGTTATTTGCGCAGGGTCTTTAAACTTTAAAGGACTCTGCCCGTGAAAATTCATATTATTGTTTTAATATTTATTATTAATTTAGATTTTACAGTTTGCCATTTAATTAACCCTTGTAAGTCTTAAAGATAATCATATTTTTGGTAATTGATATTATGTATTACGATTTACAGTAAAACTATGTTATAAAGCAGCTCTATAATATGTAGAGCATCATTGTAAAGTCAGTTTTACTGTAACACAATTTTTATATCATTGCTTAGTAAAAATTCACTTTAAATTGGGATATTAGTTTTTTAAACATCCAATTTTTATTTTAAATTTGTTTTTTTTTTTTTAAATTAAAAGTATGAAGTTGGGCTAGGTATACATACATACGTAGGTAATGTGTTGTACTTAAGTATTTTTTTATCTGTGATATTCCTTTGTAAACACATTGAAATAAAGTTCCCTTTGATTTTTAACTACATTGTTTTTCTTCCCATTTTTACATATTTCAGCACAAAATGCCGGAAAAACCAATAAACCAAGAAAACTGATTTATTTGGTAAGTGTTAAATATAACAATTAATCAACAAGTTCGATATTCAAATGAAAGCTTGCTGGGTACAGAATATGAGACCCACAACTCAGAATTAGAAACCCCACAGTTCAGAATTATTATCTCGCCGCTCGAATTAGAAATCAACGGATCTGAATTAGTAACTTACAGTTTAGAATTGGAAACCGCAGCTCAGAAATAGAAAGCAAGAGCTCAGAATTAGAAACCCACAGTTCGGGATTAGAATCCCATAGTTGAGATGATTAGAAACCCACAGTTCAGAATCAGAAACCCCACAGTTCTAAATTAGTAATCCACAGGCTAGAATTATAATCCCATAGTTCGATAATTAAAATCCAACAGTTCGATAATTAAAATCCCACAGCTCAGAATTAGAAACCCCACTGCTCTAAATTAGTAACTCACAGGCTAGAATTAGAAACCTACAGTTCAGAATTAGATTTCCACAGATTAGATTAATAGACTAATAGACTGCTTTGAATTGAACTATGTTAATTCAAGTTAGCCTGATTTTGAGGGATGCCGAATTTTCAAGTCTACCCACTGCATCGTTTTAAAAAAAAAAATGAAATGTTGAAATTGAATTAAGATTGTTGAAATATTTTGGTGAATTTTTCGCCGGCCATGTCAGGGATATCCCCATGTTATAGCGGGAATCTTAGATCAAATTATAACATTCAGTTCAAATAAATTGATACTTTGTCTTGATAGGAATTCCACTGCACCAATTATTATTACAAAACTAAATAAGGAAGCTAATGCGCTTATTTATAGACCTAAAACATTAAGCTTTTGTGGAAATGGCAGTAAAGATCTTCAAGGTTTCAACACGGTGATCAACTGCGACGTGTAGTTTGAGGAATCGACACAACTTTATTGCGCACTTCTAGGTGTAGTGCTAGGATTTAGGCGGTTATTGACTACGACCATGTTATGTCAATACATGATTCAAATACGGATAAATTGGCACTTTTCTAATACAAATATACTCTGCCTATCTGTCGGTTAAATATTCTATAAGGTCACGCCAATTAATTTTTTTTATCAACGATGACAGTTCAAAGATGGATATATTGACTATGTTAATTTCCCAACAATAACTAGCTTAATTTTTAGTCTGCCGAAATTGCCCATCGGATATGCAAAATTTGTATCAGTTGAACGCCGGCGTATACGATTGTCAATGTAAAAAAATCATTTCTATGAATATAAGTACATATTATGGGGAAAAAGTACTTGTGATAGATATTTTAAATTTTTATAAATATTTAAACACATCTAGTCAGACGGTACAATTTACAAAAACGTCATTTTGCAAAAAACAACCAAGTTACTGCGAAAATAGACTCTTTGCGTAAATTTTTGAGTGCGGTTGAACATTCGTTAAATTCTCAACAAAGACAATAGCTAAAGGGCAGAATAGGGAGATTTTAATATTGAGAGTTAACTTCGGATCTTGATAAAAATAGGTTTTAAATTACTTTGTGGTGTGACATATTTATTGAATAAAACAAACCACTAATTTATTTTAAATTCACAACCTTGTTTCGCTTGTCCCAAGAATCGTCAGTGTAAAATTTGAAACTAAGCAATACATAGTGCTCATATATATAGGTGAGGCATACAAGATATAATAAGAGGGAGACAAAATATAAAACTAAACAATGGAATAGTGAGACAGAGATATGCTTACATGTAATAGAATGGGACAACATATAAAGAAGAGACAGCGTCAAAAAGGAGGGAGGGATTAAGAAGAAGTGGGAAATTTTGAGTTAACGGAAATATATGGGACTATAGGACAAGTTACGTTGATCATTTAAGAATATTACTTTAAATTTTAAAGCTTCTAAGTTATATAATCTAGTATATTATAATAAAACAAATTTAAAACTTTTTTCCACTTTAATTTTTATTTGACCGTAACCGGGTTTCAGCTCGTTAGAGCCATCTTCAGACTGGTACAAATTATTCTAAATCTATGGTTTTTATACACAACATATGGGGGAGGGGAAGAGGGGTGGACTACAAGGTAAACTACAAGGTAAACAAAGTAAACAAGGTAACAAGGTAATTTAAACCCTTGTAGTCCACCCCTCTTCCCCTCCCCCATATGTTGTGTATAAAAACCATAGATTTAGAATAATTTGTACCAGTCTGAAGATGGCTCTAACGAGCTGAAACCCGGTTACGGTCAAATAAAAATTAAAATGGAAAAAAGTTTTAAATTTGTTTTATTATAATATACTATAATGGAATTCCACCATGTATTAACAGTTTCAAAAATAGAAATATTATATAATCTAGTGTCAAAACCATTTTTGTGTAGAATATTAGCGCCGGTGCTATGATTATAGGTATGATATTTTTCAATTAGACGTTTGGCGAATTCCGAAAAGCAATGGTTATTTTAACAGCTAAGATATATATATTCTTTGATTCTAATAAGTTTTAGGTTTTTTTATGTGATTCAATCCTAATACATTCAAATCAAATATTGTGTAGTAAATTATTCCAGTTTCTCAGAGCAAACAAATTGTCTACATAGGCCACTCTCTGTCGGTCCGGTAGGGAATCGTCAAAAACCGGGTGCAGCAAAATTGCAGGAAATGTTTTGTAATATTTCCTCCATAGACTCTGACGGGTCTGCAGTGATTTGTAGCCGCAAATAATTTGTCAGTATTGCAGATTTCTGTTATCACATTTACCGCTGAATGTTATCGGATTCTAAGTCAAAATCGAAAAATGTCAAGTGAATCAAGTGAAGACGAGGCTCTGGTATGCTATTTATTCCTTTAAATGAGACAAAAAAGGAGGAGGTTTTAGGTCCACCTCTACATCGAACGTAACACTCATTGTGGGTTATTTATTGCTGTCAGAGAACTGTCCGGAGATGATGTCAAATTCCGGAAAATATACCGAATGTCAAAAAAAAACATTCCAAGAACTGGTCCAGCATGTTACTCCATATATAAGAAGTCTTCCTATTGCACACCAAACTTTCTCTGTTGTCCCCTTTACTGTATATTCTGGTAATTTATATCTATAAAGGTGTGCGTATTTCTCTACCTCCATTATTAGCTGAAATTTCATACCCGCTCCATGTTTGAATTCAAAGGATGAATGACGCGTAAACGATCGAAACGCAGTGCATAGATTTACTGGGGGCGTGTTTACCGAGAAGCTACTGAATTGTTGTCCCGCTTGTGGTATAACAGAAGTACGTCGCACCACTCCCGCTTCCCCCCCGAGTCGTGTGCTAGTGCCCATTTAAATGTATGGCGCAGTTCCCTGTCGGTATCACACATGAGGTTTATGTCGATTTCCTACCGGACCGTCAGAGAGTGGCCTTACATTCGAATCCAACATTGAAAAATTGATTTTGTATGGACATACAAAATTTTAGTAAAGTAGCGAAAATATAGGAAAATAAATAGGATAAACATAGGATTTTGATGCATTGATTTTGTTATTTGGTTTTTCTTGGCATTTTGACGACACTACAGAAAATACCATCGGCAGATTACACAGAACATCGCTACATATTTGAACACTTGAAGAATGAACATCCAATGAAGAACCAAGTTCCAATGAACCAATCTTCTTGTTCTGGTGCTCTCTCCTATAGGAGGATGGCTATCATCAGGGAAATCTTCACCTGGAGGCTGCAGCCTGGAACAACTCTGCTGAATTGCATTTGATGAATGAACCCATCAAGAAAAAACCTTTGAAAAATTGTTAACAGATAATTTTTTTTTTCCAAAATGCAAATACTTCAATGAAATTAGACCTTTCCAGAGTGTCACCGGAAAAGCATTGACACTTTTTTTTTACTCTTTACCCTTTGAACCCTATAGGCCGGTAAACCGGCCTGATTTGGCGAGGAAAATACCCTGAAGGCATAATTTTTTTTTTGCTATCGGAAGTCTGCAATTATGAACTAAAAAAATAATTTTCTGATTGACAATTGATTATTGATCGAAATTGCTTTTTTAGTCAAATATTATTTTTTGGTCAAAAATTGCTCAAGAGCTCAGGGATATGGTGCTGATACAATGAACGCCTTAGGGTTCAAAGGGTTAATGGGGAGAGGAATTATTTGTTAATTAGAAATATTGAAAATATTTTTACGCAATACGATAAACCTAAAGACAAAAATATTTATTACATATTTTTGAAATTTACATAGGCAAATTGAAATATATTACCTTTTTCTGACCATCCTACGCATGTTTTGCAAAATATTTAAAAATGTTGAATATCCTCAAAAAATATGTTGAAGATTTTTCTTTAAAATGTTGAGAAAAATAAGGTGTATTTTATTTTATCATCAATATACTACGTTTTTTTTAAATGCTGATTACAAAACATTGGTTAAGTTTATTAAAAAAAAAGTACCGGGAAAGAATAGCAATTATTTTTCTCCGCTCTTTAAAATTATTTTCGTATTTTGTATGGTCAGAAAAAGGCATATTTCTGATTTGATTTTGACAAATGCTAAGCCAATGTAAATTTAAAAAAAAAAATGTAACAAATATTTTTCTCTTTGAAAATATTTTGTTTATTGTATTGGATAATAATATTATCATTATTTCGAATTAATAAATAATCCCTCTCTGACACTCCTCTCCCCTTCAATTTAAATACATATATATCTTTTAATATTTTCTTGCCCCATTTAAGAATCTATGTGATGAAAGTGGTTCTCTAATTAAGAAAACTTGTCTTGGGTTGTTTGAACCCTTGTTACATTTGATCGATGATTAGCGCAATTTCATTTGTATGGCCTTTGTAAAAATAATAATATAATAATTCATTAATTGATAAACTAAAGTTTTTTTTTTTTTTTAAGACGAGTTTTTTGTGCATAGCGCAAAGGGTAACAATTATTTTTATAAACAATAATTATTAGCCTGAAACACTCATCCAAATTGAAAAAACCTTCCGAGAAAAGATAAATGTCGCCGACAGGACTCGAACCTGCACCCTTCTGATTGCCGGTCAGATGCTCTACCGTTGAGCTACATCGGCTTATCGCAAACCCGCCAAGTTAATCAATATATACTAGTGTTTCATTCAATAATTACTGTTTTTTATTATATTATAGTATATATTGATTAACTAGTATATATTGATTAACTTGGCGGGTTTGCGATA
>JAHDVE020007186.1:0-37085 GCA_022606495.2 Halesus radiatus | reverse complement strand
GAATAAAGCAAGAAGTGTGTGCCAAGATCGAGTTATTCGGCGGTTCGTCCTTTCTGCCCACCCCTTTGGGGACACGGTGTGATTGCTAGTTAGATAAACTTAAAACAATCTTATTAGTATGTACTTTATAAAAATCTTTTTATTTAAATTATGTTGTTTTTAGGCTATTATCAACTTGTAATTCTAATCATTACGATTATTCCTGCATTAGAGTTTCCCTTTTTTTAATATTTAATACTTTTCTGTAGCCCTACAATCAAAATTGTGTACAAGATAAATTTTTTTTTTGCTAAAGTTAGTTAAACGATACTTAACAAACTTATATTCATGTGAGCAGCACACTAGGATCCGCACAACTGCTCCTAACCTTCTGGAGCAAGCGAGACTGTGTCATGCCAAATTGGGGTATGTTGTGAGGCTGATGGCAGAGGGGATGAGAAGGAGATGGGTTAGAGGACGGTGGGGAAGTACCTGGCTATTCAAATCTGGTCACAAAATACGGCATAAGCCATTTCAAGCAATTTTTATACAAAAATCATATGTCTTACAGTGCTCAAACAATAAATTTATAATCAATGATTTTAAACAAAAATTACAATTAATTACTATAAATAGCTAAAATCAGCAATTTCCGCCAACAGACAACTAGGTGAGCGGTTAAGTCGGTCGCCAAAATTATTGTTTAGTTACGGTGGTTACAGTTCAAATCCAACTTGTGCCGATTTTATTAATGTTTTCTTTTTAAATATTTCTCCACAGTTTTAATTATATTATAAAATTTAGTAAAACGGTTTATCGCCAACACTGTTTAATAATAATATTTTTAAATACATTTTTTTAAAATGTATTTTTCCCGGTTTTATTTTTATTATAAATTTTAGTAAAACCGTTTCGTCGTTTGAACATTAAATAATGAAAACAAATAACAGCACACCTAACTAACTTTTATTCTTGTGAGCACCGCTCAAGCAAGTAAGATTATTGTACCCCAAAATTGGGTATTTTGTGAGGCTGATGGTAGAGGGAATGGAAAGAAGGTGGGTAAAGGAATGTGAGGAAGTACCTGGCTATTCAGATCTAGTCACAAAACACAGTAAAATCCATTTAAGCAATTTTATTTGATAAGAGGCCATTAAAGGAATTGATTATTTGCCATTTTAGAGGCGCTTAAACAATTATTTGTGGTCTAGCGGTGATTCAAAAAAAAAGTTTTGCCCCGTGTTCTTAAAATACACTGAAATATAATATTAAAAAAAATGTTTAAAATAAGCATTATGGTGGACATTACATTAAATTAAAACCGACCAATTTATGTTGGAACACAGAGTTGCCGTACATATGATGTAAAATATCGACCCGAAAAAACGTTTTTTTTTTAAACGTATTGTTTTCATAATTTTATTTACGTAATCATGTTTACATAGCAAATATAATAATTAAAAAAAAAAAAAACAATAAACCCGCTAATAATTTTCAAAGTTGCCTCTAAAATTGTGAAAATTTGTTTTTTCTCATGGCATATTCTTCATAATTTAAAACAAAAATACATATAATACTTATCATCCGTACTAGATATTTACTTTTAATATTTCTATTTTTGAAACTGTTAATACATGGTGGAATTCCATTATAGTGTATTATAATAAAACAAATATAAAACTTTTTTCCACTTTAATTTTTATTTGACCATGACCAGTCTGAAGATGGCCCTAACGAGCTGAAACCCGGTTACGGTCAAATAAAAATTAAAGTGGAAAAAAGTTTTATATTTGTTTTATTATAATATACTAAAACTTTAATAAAAAAAAAATACATCATTCAGTTTCGATGGGTATTTTGGCCTTAAATCCAAAATTAAGTGATGTATGAAACAGGCAGCGCAGCCGTTCCTCTTAAGACTTGGAAAAACCTCACCCCCCATAAACCAGGACACCCTTGTTAAGTCACCAAACGTAGCGAACCACTTGGGGTGACCTATGGTAGGGGGGTTGCTCTTCCATTAATTCCGGGACGGCGGTACCTACACCTGCCTCCCAAATTAAATCGCCCAGGTTGAAGGCAGTTGGGACTCTTGTGCGGTCTGAACTCTTATGCGGTATTCATATACAAAAATCATTTATCATTTCATACATAATCTACTGTTAACACCTGGACAAATCTCACCCCCCATGAACTCGTGAACCCCTGCTAATTCACCAAACTAATCTAACCACATGGTGAGACCTATGACAAAGGTGTGGTTATCTATTAAATGGTTCCTGGGCAGCGGTACCTACACCTGCCTCCTAGATCGAATCTACCAGGTTGAAAGCAGTTGGGACTCTTGTGCAGTCGGGACTCTTGTGCAGTTGGGACTTTTGTGTGGAATTCTCATAGAAAAATCATATATCATTTCATACAAACTCTACTGTTAAGACGTGCAAAAACTTAACCCTCATGAACCCGGGCACCCCTGCTAATTCACCAAACGAATCTAACCACTTGGTGAGACCTATGACAGAGATGTGATTATCTATTAAATGGTTCCCGGGCAGCGGTACCTACACCTGCCTCCTCGATCGAATCTACCAGTTTGAAAGCAGTTGGGACTCTTGTGCAGTTGGGACTCTTGTGCAGTTGGGACTCTTGTGCAGTTGGGACTTTTCTGCGGAATTCTCACAGAAAAATCATATATCATTTCATACAAACTCTACTGTTAAGACGTGCAAAAACTTAAACCACATGAACCCGGGCACCCCTGCTAATTCACCAAACGAATCTAACCACTTGGTGAGACCTATGACAGAGATGTGATTATCTATTAAATGGTTCCCTGGCAGCGGTACCTACACCTGCCTCCTAGATCGAATCTACCAGTTTGAAAGCAGTTGGGACTCTTGTGCAGTTGGGACTCTTATGCAGTTGGGACTTTTCTGCGGAATTCTCATAGAAAAATCATATATCATTTCTTACAAACTCTACTGTTAAGACGTGCAAAAAGTTAACCCTCATGAACCCGGGTACCCCTGCTAATTCACCAAACGAATCTAACCACTTGGTGAGACCTATGACAGAGGTGTGGTTATCTATTAAATAGTTCCCGGGGCAGCGGTACCTACACCTGCCTCCTAGATCGAATCTACCAGTTTGAAAGCAGTTGGGACTCTTGTGCAGTTGGGACTTTTCTGCGGAATTCTCATAGAAAAATCATATATCATTTCATACACACTCTACTGTTAAGACGTGCAAAACTTAAACCCCATGAACCCGGGCACCCCTGCTAATTCACCAAACGAATCTTACCACTTGGTGAGACCTATGATAGAGATGTGGTTATCTATTAAATGGTTCCCGGGCAGCGGTACCTACACCTGCCTCCTAGATCGAATCTACCAGGTTGAAAGCAGTTGGGACTCTTGTGCAGTTGGGACTCTTGTGCAGTTGGAACTTTTCTGCGGAATTCTCATAGAAAAATCATATATCATTTCATACAAACTCTACTGTTAAGACGTGCAAAAACTTAAACCCCATGAACCCGGGCACCTCTGCTAATTCACCAAACGAATCTAACCACTTGGAGAGACCTATGATAGAGATGTGGTTATCTATTAAATGGTTCCCGGGCAGCGGTACCTACACCTGCCTCCTAGATCGAATCTACCAGGTTGAAAGCAGTTGGGACTCTTGTGCAGTTGGGACTCTTATGCAGTTGGGACTTTTTTGCGGAATTCTCATAGAAAAATCATATATCATTTCATACAAACTCTACTGTTAAGACTGCACAAACTTAACCCCCATGAATCAGGGCACCCCTGCTAAGTCACCAAACTTAGCGAACCAATTGGGGTGACCTATGGTAGAGGTCATGTTTATCCATTAAATCCCGGGGCGGCGGTACCTTCACCCGCCTTTCAAATTGAATTTCCCAGGTTGAAAGCAGTTGGGACTCTTATACGGATGGGACTCTTGTCCGATTGGGACTCTTGTTCAGTATTCACATAGAAAATCATACATCATTTCATAAATACTCTACTGTTAAGACCTGAACAAACCTCACCCGCAAGAACCCGGGCACCCCTGCTAAGTCACTAAATGTAACGAACCACTTAAGGTGACCTATGGCAGAGGTGTTGGTTATCCATTAAATGGTTTCCGGGTGGCGGTGTCTACGCCTGCCTCCGAAATTGAATCTCTCAAGCTAGAAGCAGTTGGGACTCTTGTGCGTTATTCGCAAAAAAATCGTCAAGGTAGTGTTAATTCAACGAATCGTTCCGGGGCGGCGGTAGCTATACTCGTTAAGAACCAGTTGATAACAAAGCACTCCGATTGGTTCATTTAAATCGTACCAACAAATGAGCACAGTGAAGAACCACGTGCACGCCTTTGATAAACACAGCGCCCTGATTGGTTCATTCAAATCGGATCAACAAAGGGAAAAAGTGTAAAATGTATATGTGATGGAAAAATGGGCGTGGTTTACAGCAAAATCTATGTGACGAAAGTTGATCTCTTGGATCAACGTTTATATGCCAGATTTGGTATTGGATCAACAAATTAGGGTGGATCAACAAATTCCTCCGGATCAACAAATTCCTGGCGTACCGTCGCGCCTGATCAACATAGTACGAGAGGGGATCTCTATATATATATATATATATATATATATATATATATGCCTGCTTTGATAACAGATCAGCAAATGTGGGTCTATCAACAAATACAAACGGACCAACAAAAACCTGGCGTACCGTTATCGAGTTAATTTCATTTAATTACTTTTTAAATTAGCCATCTGAATAGAGATTATCTTTAAAAAAATAACATGTATTTTTTTAAGTGCCAAAAAACTTCTCGGGGTATAATATGTAAGTAGAAATTTTGAATACGGAGGCACAATAAAACATGCGACAAAGATACCATCTCAACCATTAATATGTTTGTACAGAATGACGACCTTGAAATAGAATAGTGACTATCTATCGCATTGCGTCATATTACCTGTGAGATAAAGCAACCACTTGCCGAGAAGAATTTTTTTATTTGAAAATGCACTTACGATTCCTATATTACACTTATCCACGAGTACCTGAACATTATTGAATATGATTTTACAGTCATAATATTATTTATATTAAATAATAATAGCATAGGTATCCAGCTATTTGTAGGCAAATAATATATATAACAAATTATTGATTAAGTATTTTATTAAATAAAACAAAATACTCTCTTTTTTATTTCAAATTTATCGCCAATCGGGTTCGCTTATCTCAAGCTTTGTCTGGGTAAAAATTTAAAACAAAACAAAAATACATAGAGTGAGCATACACATATATATAACAAAACACATATGTATATAATGGTGTTTCACACTTGGTTTAAATAAGACTTAATTGCGTTTCTCTGCAATAAACAAAAGACTTTTATTCATAATAGGTATTTACAATTTTAAGAATAACAAAATAAGAAATTTAAGATTATCAAAATATTCACTCACCTGCAATAAACAAAAGAAACAACATTTAAAGCCTCTATTTCAGGTGTTTTTATCTCGTTAAAAATTATAAAGCATATTGTTACAATAATAAAATTTCGCTCTCGTTAAACGTCACGGCCGTTTAGTCAGTAGTGACATCTAGCGGGCTACCAACTAAACTGTCGGTAATGCGGAAATTACAGAATTAAGAAAGCGCTAACATTAAGTAATGTGGTTTTCATTACATGTATAACAAAAGGGTACTTTTTTTTTTTTTACAGTAACTCCACACAGGAGACCAAGGAGGAAATAATGGGTGAGATTGTCTGATCAAAGGATTAAGGTGAACAATAGAGAGGAATTTGAGTAGTAGGTAGACAGTTAGGGTCAGGTGAGTAGGTACATAACACCGGAAACAAGTGATTTTACATCATTTTACAATGCATCGTTTAAATATATGTGTAGGTACATTAAAATCGGTGCTGCAACCCTAGCAGAATCTTGCCCGCCTCTAGACTTTACATCTACCGTCTACCTCCAGTTGCTTTTGCCCAGGGATGCTGTTTTAGCCTTTACACCAGTGATGCACAGGAGATTTTAAATATGTTCACGGACCGCACGGGATAGGACGTACAGTATGAAATGGTTAACTTTTCAATGTTGCCAATGTAGATTTTAATTTTTTTTTATGTGAATACGGTACAAAGGTCCCATCTGTCCATATAAATCAAAAACGAACTATGTACCTACCTAAAATATTTCATAATAACTTAGTGCAAAAACTTTAGATGCTGTTCGAAAATATAAACAATAAATATCATAACTTAAAGATTAACGAAAATTAAAAAAAATAAATGATTTAATTTCTTCAAACAATTGGTATTCACTTTGCGGCGTCATTATTAAAAAACTATTTCAAAAATATATTTTGTATTCACCACTTTATTAATATACACAGATATCTTCATGTTTCGAAAGCGATGATTTCTTCATCAGGGATATATAGAATACTAAAAATAATAAAATCAAGTATAGACAAATGATAAAAATTAGAACACAGTAATGTGAGAATAGACTAATTATTAACATAAAACACAAATAAAAATTGATTAAAGTAGGGAAGTAGTTAATCAAAAATGTTGACACAAAATTATTACAAAACAATGAATAACAAATAAATATTAGAATTTTTTTTTATTATTAATATTCATATGATAATAAATATAAGAGATAGCTATTTAAAAAAATATATTTCATTACTTATTCAATTTAATTCGCTATTAATGCTTTTTCTGCTTTCTAAAATTTCAATTGTATCCAATTGTAAACCGGTTGTATTTGTATGTAAAAAATTTAAATTTTATTTATATAAAATGAAAGATTGGTTTCTAAAATATGATTTCCAAATTCAAAAGAGTGGTTATTATTTAAACACCATGGGTGTTCCTTAACTATAATACTGAAATTTCTAGAAGTCTTCGAAATATGTAGATAACTATTAATTGGTTTCGTGTTTAATGTCACAATAATTAAAGCTAAAAATATTTGCAGAACTTAATAATAACATTGTTAAATTTGATTCACATTAAAATGTTTAAAAAGTAGATATATTTTTTAATTCGTTTATAAATTAATTATAGTTTGGAATAAAACATTTGAAATACAAAATTACATAAATTAATCAATTGTCTTGTGAGCATATATTATATACGAGTAACTACACACATGTATATAACAATTCTATTGTTACGATAAAAAAATCTTAGATAAGAGATTACGTCCTTATCCTAAGCGCGTTATGTATTTCTTTATTACGTCGATAAATTAATAAAAATACCGGTTACAGGTAGACATATTATTTATTGCTAATTAATTAATGACCTCTACATCCCAATGTTGTTGTTATTCAAGATCAAGAAATATTCTTAAATTTTATCACAGAATTATTTTCACTTTATATTTTTTCATTTTGTAGATGAGATAATTTGGATAAATAGACAAGTGCTATAATTGGCAGTAGAACACAAGAACTTTCGCACAAGATAATGACGGTATTTCCACAGTGTAATGACATTCAAAATTATAATTCTAGAATCCTTGAGTTTGTTTTGTTTAATGCCAAGGTGAGACGCTGTATTTTTCCACTTGTAAGAGAGGACAGCTACCATTTAATTCCAGTGCAGCTTGATTAGAAGACCTTTAAAAAGACACAGATTTTCAACCCTTAAAAAGTAAAATATCAAGAAGATGAAATTTGAGCAAAGGTTATCTCATCATTTATAATGAAGAGTTTTATCCACTATGTACATTTGTTACTTAATTTTATTACTGCGCTACCGGTTTCGACACATCCGTGTCATTAACTAGCGTTCTTAAAACTAATTTTAATTAAACAGTAATGAAATTAAGTAATGTTTTCAAATTATTTCATAGTTAATGCCTAAGAAATACAACAAAATGTAATCTCGTCAACCTGTTTTTTTTAAATTTTTTTTTAATTATTTATTTATAGATTTATGTCATTTGTAGAACTCCATTTTATTTTGAACTTTCATAATTTTTATAATAACTATTATCAAACTATGACGAAGCATCTTACAGACGATCTAATTATAACATTTCTATATAGGTACTTACAATAAAGCCTTTTAAGTGTTTTTCATTTTTATTTCCAATGCCCTTATTAATTTCTGAGTAAATTGACGATTATTTTAATGATCATTGATTGCACTGTAAAGTTTTCCTACTTAAGGGTTATATTGATTAAATTTGACAAAAGGGGTTATCATTGGAGTTTACAAATTTTCCTGCATAATTTTGGTCTACAATTGAACTCGGCTTGAACATATCCAAAAGTTGTTAATTTATTAAATTAGAATTTTTATTAATTTCCATTTGTTCTAAGAGGTTTACGGGCCTTATTTTGAATGTGCAACTGAACGGAATCTCATCAGCCTGTGTGATTCAATGAGCCGAATGGACTGGCAAAACCTCTCCACTTTATAAACTACTGTAAACGATTATATTTATATGACATATATGACTTATGTTTTTCCAAAAATCACGCAGGGTGTGGTGGTCGCAGATATCCGAAGTGGTTCTTCAGAGAAGTCACTTTGAATAGAGAGACCAAGCACGCCCATCATAAGCTCTTTATAAACATTCACATACCGTGAAGACCAACCCGAAAAACCGATTTTTCTCCCGTATTTGTGCGCAATATAACGCACAATTTCACAAAATCGACATTCTTCACAATACCATTTCAAAATATCGAACCGAAGTAATGCGTACGACAACAAATTGATGCATGAGTATAAAAAGTATCGAGAGCATCTTCTGTCCCGATCCTATCTCCCTCTTCCTCTCCCTCCTTCTTATTTTTCTTTTCTTTATCTTGTTAGCTTCATAAAAAAAAACATCTGTATTGTTAAACACTGTTAGCACAAGAAACTTTGTTGGCTTACCTTCTGTTAAACTTCCTTTGTATATATTTTTTTATTAAAAACTGTTTATTTCTTACAAATAAATAAATAAGAGTTGGAAGGCTGGAGGACTTCGGAATGCATACAAACTATTTATTTTTTACCGGCTTTCGGTTAGGCGCAAGATTCAAGTGGCCTATCGAGCCTACGTGTTTGCAATTGAGAGTAACGCCATCCACGATCCCAAGATATTCTGGCACTGAATAAATCCCTTTGGAAAGATGGTGGTCTTGAAGACATTTGCAATGGCTAACGCATTTACTGATCATTTTCAATCGACCTACAGTAAAGACCCTCCACCCCTGGCCATATTAATACCAAAGTATCTTCAAATGTCGATTTAGGTATGTTTACCGAATCTGACGTTATCAGTGCAATTAGATATAATATGAAAAACTTGCACTCTATCGGAGCGGTCTTCGTTCTTGTATTTTTTTTTAATTAAGGGATGTGCGGAGTTGCTAAAAAACCACAATAGTCCAGTCGGCAGACATAAATTGAATTTGCCTTGAAAAAGGTGGACTAATTGATTTTATATTGTAAAGGTTGAGGACCCTAAAAAACCTGTTAGCGATACAGGAACATTTGTGGAATAGAACTACTGGGGATACCACAATTAACGAACGTAACGAACCAAAAAATTATAATAATTATGTAATGAGTAGCCAGGAATAATCAAACAAAATTGACGAAATTAACGATTTAAAAAAAAAATTGTTCTCCTTTCCGGCGCTGTAACTCGTTATATATAACACTATTAACCAGTGCAAACATAAAATCACGATACTTTAAGCCGCGTCTCCTGTGACTGTTTTTTGAAAACATTTACATAAAAAAAAACAAAGGGGCGTTTCCATAGACATTTTGTGTGTGCTTACACGATGTTTTTGCCTTCCGCTACCGATGGAAAACATTCTTCTCACGGGTGAAAAGGGGAAGGGTTTGTTTAATTTTTTAATAATCGCCGCACGGCTATGCGTCCCGTTCAATGGTAATTCATCGTAAATCGGACAGGTTTTTAGGTTATGTGTACTGAGCGAAATTATCATATATTATTATAAGAAGTTTGCTTATGTATCAGTTGAGGTTACCCACCACTTTCAACCCCGGTATAAGTAACTCCTTCAGGGCGCACGTCAAGGACTCTAATTTTTTAATTAAACGAATCTATAATATAGCCCTTAGTGGCTCCTTCTGTCGATAACGGGAGTAATCCAAGATGGAATGCCTGAGTGTACCAACAAGTGCTTATGTATCACTAATAATAATAATTTATCGAACTGTTATATATACTCTTATTTTATCTACTATTTCTAATAACAGATAAAATAAGAGAAATTACAGCCCTTATATTAAGAACTTTTTAAAGTACACATCGTGAGTTAAATATGCATGTGAGCATCATTTTTTTGTTAATTTTCATTATTATTAAAAAAAAACCAAACTATGAACCTGAAACCTATTTTCTAAATAATATAATACATCAATTAGAAATAAAATTTTGGATTTTTGATGACTTTTGGAAACAAAAATTCTTAAATAAAAAAACTAACCTAAGAATCATATAAAATCTTGAAACTTTATATTAATTAAAATGGGTGATTTTGCTTATCCGATGATTGAAATAGTTGTTCCTAATTTGTAATAATACTAATAAAAAGTATTTTTCATTAATTTTGTGCGTATTAAGAAAGTCGTGCTTATATGCATATTTAATCATCGTGATAAACACATACATTTACTATGTTACAGTGGTTTACATAAAATATTTCTTATTAATTTGACATAGTCTCAAAATTCTTACAGAAAGATCAATTCTCTGGTAATAAATTATATTTCATCACATTAATAACCCCATATATAATACAAATGGACTAGAGCATACTTACAATACTCTTCTGAATTTTAATGAAGGATTAATGGTTGCAAAGGATACAAACAAATATGGACAAAGGACTTTAAATCACATGATTCCTAACTATTTAAATATGTTACCGGCTGAAATAAAAAAATAAAAAAATAAAAAAACTGTATTAAAACTAAACAAATTGAAAACTTGGCTAGGTAAAACGAAGCTATTTGTATTAGATAATAAGGAAATATTATTTTATGGATGATTTATTGTTGTAGTTTATTTTTTTATTTTATTTATTTTTTAATATTTTTTGTAGAAATATTTTTGAGTAAGATTTTTGAGAAATATTTATGTTTTAAGTTTGTCTTATACGTTTTTTAATGTTTTTATTTTATGTATATATATTTTGTAACCTTCACTGTAAATTTTGAGTTTTGAATAACAAGCTCCCGTAGCTCAAGTAGTTTATCGGTACCTTTTTGCGTTGTATTTTTCTTGAAAATCGATCACATTAAGAGCGTGTCTAAATTGTTACATCGGGATCTATTTTAAAATTGCCACATAGGAATACGAAAGAAAAATGTATTGCAATATAAATATAGTTTACATTGTGTCAGATTCCTACTTCCTAGGTTTACCTACATTACTGAACATGTTAGGCTATTTACATAGTTTTATAGGTATTCATAGTTTGGTTTAGGAATGCGCATTTATCTTTTCCGCGTAAAGCACTCGAGTAGTTTTCCATTGATGAAGTTCAAGGAAACGCGAACCGTTGATTCCTCAATTTGCTAATGAAACATCAATCTATAATATAAGTTTTACAAACTTTTAAATATTATAATTTCTTTCTGATTTGACGGCATTTTTGTTACCTACTGCCAAGATGAAGCGTATCTATAAGCGAAACCGGGCTATAAATATTACAACAATGTTTAGTGTTGTGTGTGTTTTTTTATTGAAATTTTATTCTAATTTTTTATTGGAATAGCTTATAAACCTCACTTTAATATTTTTTAATCATCGTAGATAATATTAATAAATCTCAAATGAAAGACACAGAAAAAAAAGTGAAGGTTGCATCTTGGACTCGAACCCAGGACTCGGTCTATCCGGGACCTGCGCTCTAAACAATTTAGCTAATGTCTCCGACTTTTTTTGATGTGATATACTTCAATAGGGAATTTGAGTCAATAAAAAAAATACGAATATATCAATACAAGTATTTTTTTTTAAAGTTTGTTTTCAGAGTTAAATTAATTGTCACAGTTAGAATTTTTTAAATGCCCCCAAAACAAGCTGAATCTGAGAGGTGACGTCATCCATACTGAACGATACCCGTCAGAAGGACAATTTGTATGGAGATTTTTTTTTAAATAAGGAATTCCAATACATTTATTTTTATTTCATTTATTTATTTATGAATTTTAAATACAATAACAAAAATATTAGCCACTCATCTCACTGGGACAGTCCTGTGTTGAGATGAGCGGCTTTACAATATTAGTAAAATAATATATTATAAAAATAAACAAACACAAAAACACACCAAAGTTATTCAAACTGTAAACAATAATAAAATCTATATAAAATCTTTTTGGCGTGCATTTATAGATTACAACAATAATAATTTTATTGTAATCCAAATAACTATAATAATAATAATAATAATCGGATGATTTTTATAGCGCCGTTTTTGTGAAAAATCACCTCAAGGGCGGTGGAGCACATATAAAAAAGTATATGTGCTCCAATTAGCCATATTCATAGGGTGACCATATTTCTGTTAACAAGAAATAATGAGTAAATAATAATAGGTAAATAATAATAAGTAAAAATTAATCAGTAAGCAGTAATAAGTAAATAATGATACATAAATAATAATAATAAGTAAATAATAATAGGCAGGTAAAAAATAATAGGCAGGTAAAATATAATAAGTAAATAATAATAGGCAGGTAAAAAATAATAAGTAAATAGTAATATGTAAGTAATAATAAGTAAATAATAATAAGTAAATAACAATGGTAATATCGAGCATACATAAGGTTTCAACCCTGATTACAATATAGGGGATAACATGCTAGCATAGTTTTTAACCATTTTTTTTTAATAAATTTAGCGTATCTAGTTTTAATGTTGTCACTAAGCCTATTATATAACAAAGGAGCTTTACAAGAAAAACTCCTTTGTCCAAGTGATGTTCTGTTATTTTCCGGCTGATACATTAGAGAAGAACCCATTCTGGTGTTGCGCACTTGTTGTGACCCTATGGCAGCATAAATATTGTTAAAAAAAATTACAGAGAGCCTGTATTTTCATTGCCGGCAACCCGGGCGTTTATTGGAATAAAATTTTAAACATTTATATCTACTTTACCCGTCTCACTAGACTCTGTCTGTTCTGAGACGGGTAACATTAAAAAATGAATATATAGACATACAAATGAATAAAAATGCTTAAAAATACACAACGAAATGTGTAAAACATACATAAAATTAAATTTTACATATAAAGTTTAAAAGCCGTAGATGCGAAGAAAAATTAAAAAAAAAAAAAACTTAAAAAGGGACTATTTAAAAGTGCATAATATAAATGTTTAAATTTAAAAAAATGTATAACAGTAATAAGAATAACAATATCAGATGAAGGAGAGTTTGCAAGTAATTTGGTGATTCAATTCCTATTTGTTGTTTATTAGCCATGTATTGATATATTCCATATTATGCCATACTTTCACTATATAATAAGTGTGATGAATAAAAAAAAAAAAAAAACATTTCTTGTACATTTTTTTGTTTGTTGTTATTTTATGGCTTTCACTCATTAAGGGCGATCTTGGGCATATGTAAGTCAGAGGACCATAGTCTCTAACTGGAACAGGAATATAACTTTACGGATCGTGAACAGCGGCTTCCTTGGCAATGGAATCCGCCATTTCGTGTATATTATTTTTTAAATAGATTTTCGAGCAACATTTAAGGGCTCTATGGTAGTTCTGTGACAAGAACCCCAATATACAACATTATATGAAAGGAGAAATTAAACAAGAGAATAATATATAGTTTTTAGTGTAACTCTGTCCAACATTTTTCTTAAGAGTCTTGAAGATATAAGCTAGTTTTCTGATTTTAAATATTTATCAATAATTAAGTGGTGATACCAGCACACACCAAAACAGTATCATCTGCAAATACAACTGAAGTATCCAAGAATGATAATTTACAAAGGTCATTAAAATACATTAAAAATAAAATTGGACATAGAACACTACCCCGAGGAACACCTTATAAAATTGATGTTTTTGAACTAATATAACCATTAATCATTAATCTCTGTGTACTATTCCCAAGATATGTTCTGAACCAATTTAGTGTTTTATTAGCAACACCCATTGAATTGAGTTTTTTAAGCAGTAAACCATGGGATACGGTATCAAAGACCTTAGACAAATCTAGAAAGACAGTCATTGCTTTATTGCCAGCATCTAGAGAGTCTACGACTGTGGTGATCACTTTTAAAGATGCATCACTTGTTCCCATATTCTCTCTGAAGCCAAACTGATTAATTGAGAGTTTTTTTTTTTTTTAAATATAAGTTGTCGATCTAATTTTAGTTGATTTCTCTATTATTTTTGATAAAGTGTTAAGTAGGGAGATAGGTCGATAGTTATTAACTTTTAAGTTATCCCCTCCTTTAAATACAGGTACAACATTGACATTTTTGCAGTGATTGCGAAACAAGCCTTTCTTAAAGCTAACATTTGCAATGTATGTAATAGATAGGACTAATTCAGAAAATTTTTGTTTGTAGACCATTGCACTTATACTGTCATTTCCACATGAAAAACCTGATTTAAACTGATTAATCACCTTTAGAACTTCATTACAATTCGTTGGATTAAATTCAAAACAGGCATTTTGTAAAAAACGTGTTGGATTAGAATTTTCAATTAAACATTCTTCACTGGTATTATTTGAAGTGCAAAAAATGTGCAAAATTTAGACCTTCACCACCAAAAAAATTGACATGGTTAGTAACGAGAGTTCGATTATCATTTATAACTACAATGTTATTTTTAACATTTAGTCTACATATGGATACTGGTTCCTTTTGTACATCTAATGCATGTTTTATTATTTTCCATTGCTGCTTTATGTTGCCTCTAACCTCATGAAGCTTCTCCTTATAATATGATTGTTTACTCGTTCTTATAATTTTAGAACACAATTTTTTATATCTTCTGTAATACGCTAATTGTTCAATGTTGTTCGGTTCTTTATGACAATTCTTGTATATTTTGTCACGTTTAATGAGGCAGTTAACAATTCCAGAAGTTATCCATGGTTTTAAATACTTTTATTACAATGCAGTCTCTTTGTAGATGAGCAATTCTTAAAATGCATTTTAAACACGTTATGAAATTATCAGTAGATGTATTAATATCACTTGTCGATAAAACTGTATTTCGGGTTTCCTTTTTCAGTTTTGAATTTAGCAGGTCTTTATCTACAATTAGTTATAGCTTTACGTCAGACTTGTGTGATTTAATACTAGTCTACTTTTAGACATACGATATTTCAATATTGTAGCAAAATGATCTGTAACACTGCTCCTGATGACAGCACTCTGAAGATCTACTTTTAATATGAGCATAATGTGATCAATGCAACTTTCTCTTACATTACTCATCACGCTTACATAATCATCATAAGAAAGGGACGGCTAGATAGTTTGGGCATGTAGATTGAATGAGCGAAGAAAGGGGTGTAAAGAAAATATATGACGCGAATGTAAATAAAATTTTATTAACTAAATGAAAAAATATGTATTGAAACCTAATTTTTTATTAAAATGTGAATGGAAGAAGAAGTCGGGGACGCCCGAGGAAGACATGACATGATCAAGTAAATCAAATACTTGAGTCGGGCCATGTCAAAAATCGGAATAACAAAAGAGAATATGTGGAACGATGTAAGGATCTGAATGAAGCAAGAAGTGTATGCCAAGATCGAATTGTTTGGTCTTCTGTCCTCTCTGCCTATCCCTGTGGAGAAACGGCGAGATGAGATTAGTTAGTTAGTGAGTTAGTTAAGTCTAGCATAATATTTGAGAGAAGACAGGTGAATCCCGTAAAATTCACACCACTAAGTAGACTAGTATAATGTGATTTTTTCTATTGCCTGTCGGTGTCAATTTTAGTTTGCTAGTGAATTTAAAAACAATAATTTAACAGACATGATAGTATTCCAATATACTAATGATTTTATTTGTATCGTAAGATTATGTGTGATATAGAACTAATAAAAAATTCAGCAATTACTTAGAACATTGATAATATCCACCAAAAACTATAAATTGTCGATATGTTATAGTAAATTCCATCCATTTTTCTCAGAATTAAAGATTTCGGTTGATGATTTAAGGTGATGTAAAAAATTGATAGGAACATTATCGTTTTTTAATTACGTTTATTATCATTTTAGTTAGCTATCAGGAAACATCATAAAATAGACATAAATTCCAGAAGGTAAGATCGGCGTCGCAAATTCATTTCTCTGCACACATAGGTACCCTTTATCACTGCACTAGGAACAACAGAGACTTCAGGAATATTTCAACACTAAAATTATTATACTCTTCCTTAGTTCGTAGTCAAGTCAAATATAATTCTTCTACATGGTCCCCTCACTATAAAATTCATTCCGATTCCATTGAAAAAACTCAACATAATTTTCGAAGATATGTTAACTATAAACTCGGTTTACCTATTGAAACTATAAATTACAATTACTTAATGAAAGAAATTAAAACTATCAGATAGAAGAATTGTCTCTGACTTAACATTTATTTTCAAAATTGTTAATGGTGTATATAGACAACCCTGATGTCGTCAGCTTAATTACATTTAATATTCCAACTAGAACTACTCGATCTAAAATTTTGTTCAACTGTAACAATAATTTCAGGACTGAGTCATTCAAATATTCATTGGTACCTCGACTCCACACAGAAGGTAATACATATTCAGATATAGTAGACATTTTCAACTGCTCAGAATACAAATACAAACAAACGATTATTGCATACATCCTCAATAATTATTAATATATGTGTCTAGAGTATAAGTAACAGTGAATGTGAGGTATGTTTTGATTATTCGCCTCTGGAACTTATTACTTAGAATGGTACTTACACTATGTTATTCCTGTATTTGTTTGATATATTATCTATGTACCTACTGTGATGTGTTTTGCACCTGTTTATTATAACTAACTTTAGACGAGTATGTAAAAGTCCATATAGGGCGTATATTATACAATAAATAAATATCAGCTTATTGTGATGGTAGTATGGAAAAATCAAGTATTTTCATGTTATTCATCATTCTAAAATTATATTACTTATTTTCATAGAATAAAGAAGAACACAAAAAAATGCGACGGGGGCGTGTTTCGTGATCCAAAATTCTGTCCATTCGGGCTTTAAATTTCTAATAGAAAAAATTATCTCACCATCATTCATTCACAAACAAATTATGAAGCAAACTCGCCAATTCCTCGCGTACGTAGTTTAGCAAACGAATATACAAATATCGACATTTTTAACATGACAAACTCAATTTTTTTTTTTTTATAAATTCAGATTAATTCTTAACTACTTATTATTGCATTCCATTGTTATAGTGCTAACACTTGTATGTAAGTAAATATTTTGTTTGCATACATTTTTTATTGCTCACACTTTCTTGAAAAATGTAACCACTTTATATAATGTTAAATCGCCATGGGCGTATACAATACTAAATAAATAAATTTCCATCAAATGGAATGGCAATACACAATGCAGGCAGTGTATGAGAGATAGGGCGCTGTATTTGATATATTTTCATTGACTCTCTCGGGGCTATAACCAAATTCATCGAAGACAGAGTCAAGTTCGCCCCTCGGAATCTGGACGTACTATACAGGGCCGGACACAACTGCTGACCCTACACAAATCGTAAGTGCGCCCCACTGCTGAATTTGGTAGTCATCTCTGATCTGGAGCCTCAAAATACCTGTAAAAACTCTTAACGGGCGGTTCGTTTTATAGATAAACGGATTGCAATCTTTAGAGGACAGGCGTCAGGAGGGAATTCAATCCTTGTTCTACCGGTATTTCAATGGAAGATGTTCTGAGGAGCTAGAGTAATTGATCCCTTCGACACCCGTACGCAAACATGACAAACGCGCGCCCACTCGGTTCACATTTGTCACATGAGAACGGGTCGCTTCAACAACTCATTTTTGAGTTCAACAACTCGGCTATGGATTGATTTGCCGGCATCTGTGTTCCCTCTTTCTTACAACATGGGTCTTTTCAAGACTCAGGTTTACTCCTTCTCCTCCTCACAAAGACCATCCACACAGCATCCCCAAAGATTACATACGCCCTGAGGGAAATTATTTTCTTCAGAGCATCCTGTGCGGAGGTAATTAAAAAAAAAACTAAATGAATACATATTTTTTACCACAGTCGGGAAACATTCCAAACGCGCAAGGTCACATGAGGATGGCTCGCTTCTACAACTCATTCTTGAGTTCAACAGTACAACTGGAATTATCTGCCGGTCTCTGTGTTTCCTCCCTCCTACAACATGAGTATCCTCCAAAAAGACTCTCCGTACAGCATCGCCAAAGATGAAACAGACCTTGAGGGAAATTATTTCCCGTGCGGAGTATTACCAACCGCGAACAAGCTCAACGAAAGGAATCGTCGCGCCATGCATTTAGCCGCTGGCCGTAGCGGCTCGGAGCATTTGAGTTACCTGCGCTCCTGCTTCATTATTTGCTCCTTAAGTTTTTAACTTTAAAAAGTCCAATTTACACCAAAATTGTTTATGGTAAAACCGATGAAAGGTTACAATATTCCTTTTTTTATCTTTTCCGAAACGATATGTCCAGTCATGTATGCATTTTGCAGGCATCATTCGGGACCCATACCCGGCGAGCGCTTGTAATCGACTGAAGGCTGTGTTATTTATTTATTATGTTGTATATGCCCCTTACTGGCTTTTACATATTTTGTTATAAATTTTGAATTATAATAGTGATACAGGTGTAAAACGCATTACAGAAGGTACTTCGATGGTATATCTCTATAATGCCAATGGGCCTCCTCATCCTATATTTCAAACGCTGATGTTTATTCCATTTGTATATCTCGATGAGTAATAAATAATAGTTTCAGCCTGTGTTTTAGCAAATACCCTAGAAATATGACAATACGCGCAGCTCCTGACATTTACCATACATTGAGATGTCAACATGCTACACCTATCAGTGGGAGTTGGGTATTTTCTATGAAATTTATACTGAAAAAAAAAATATATATATATTTAAACTGGCCATTGAGATTGTATTAACATTTAAAGCATCGCTGCTCGCGCACTGTCTAAATTGTTTAGGAAGAGAATAAAATATTTTGATTTATATGATAACTGTACACTCTGTACCGCATGGGTGCTAGTGTAGCATGTTGTCAGTATTTTGACATCTGTGATATTTGATTACACGCGTAGCTTTGTCAAAAAAACCAATTCGTACAACTCGGGCCGTTAGAGGGCGGTACAGCATGTTGCCACGGAGCTGGAGGTATTATCATTTAAGAGTATTTGGTTTTAGTGACACGGCTTCGAGAGCTTTCTTGTGAAATAGTAACTCACCAATATATTTTCATGGAAATTGTCTACTAGATAACAACATACCAGTTAACAGTGTAGTGCCTTTAGTGGGTTAAAATAACGTTAGTGGTTATTCAAGACTTGTCAAATTGTGAAACTAAAAATTTCCCCTATTAATAACAGAGAATAACCGAAAAGTAAACGATTAAATACAAAAATCAAAACGTTGCCCTAAGCATCTCTTTTCATGTATATTTTAATCATTTATCGGTAAATTCTATAGGGGTAGTTTGGAAAATGTAAAATATTTCTAAAGGCAAAAACCCTCGAACTGAAATCTTTAAATTCTATGAAATACATCCCAAAATGTCTGAAATTAGGTGCAGTTTAAAAACCAGAGAAAGCAATTTTTAACGTTTTATCTAAAATTACAACACGTATTTCATAAAATGTAGAATTCAAAAGATTACGGTTTAACAATTACTGTCTTTTGAAAATTATACATTCACAATTTCTTCAAAATAATACATGTTTCGAAAGCTAAAGGTAAAGAAAATATTTCAAATAAATCGGGGGTATATAAATTAATCTCTAACGATTGCAACTATTTTTAGATAGGAAAGCAAATTTCAGTATTAGATTTAAGGAACACCTAGGGTGTTTAAATAATAACAATTATTCCGAATTTGCTAATCATATTTTAGAAACAAATCATTATTTTGAATAAATAAAGGTTTAAAATTTCACATACAAATACAACCGGTTTACAATTTCACTAATTTGAAATTTATGATCGCTATTATTTCATATTAATATCAATAATTAAAATAATTTCTAATGTATATTAATTATTCAATGTTTCAATTTCTTTTTATTAACATATTTTTACTTACCTATTTTAATCAATTTTGCTTATGTTTATAATGTGTCTATTCTTACATTATTGTGTTCTATGTTTATCATTTGTCTATAATTGACATTATTATTTTTTATTATTCTATATATTCCTGATAAAGAAAGCATCCCTTTCGAAACATGAATACAAAGTAATTTTTTAATTAATTCTTAATTAATTCCCTAATTAGCCATATAGAATTTACGTATTTATTTATTATATTGTATTCGTCCTTTAGGGATTTTAAAATATTTTATTATAACATTTAACATATGTAAAACATATTATAGCAGGTACATCAAAAGTATAGATAGTACTCACAAAATACAACAATAACATATTTAAAATGTCTCGCAGACAAATTCAGCAAAAACATTGTTTATATATTCAATATAATTTTCAAAAAAATTGTAAATCATTCGTAGTATTTATTGAGTTAGCAACCTTAAAGGCGAGCATTTTTGGGTGCTGACAGTTAATGTATTACAGTATAATGATTAAAGTCAACAATATGAATTACGGCCGTTCTTTCCAACCCTACTGGGCAACTGTTGAGTTGAAAATTTGCTTCAACATTGTTCAGATGCACAAACACACTCTTCCCGACGAAATTCTCTATCAAATTTACGATCAAATTAGGATATCGATTTATGTGGATTAAGTTCAGGTCAACAGAGGACTAGTTATAAAAAGTGTCAACAGGGTGAAAAAATTTCACCGAAACGAAAAATGTCATTATGGGTTCGCGATCTATTTTACGTGATTCAAATATAGAATGACAAATATTTATGTCCGTTTTCGAATGTCAAAAATATGTTTTTGTATGATTTAAATAAAACTAAAGAGAATCTAACTTATTTTACTTATTATAGCTACGTTGTGTCTTGTTTTTCACGAAGGAGAAACGCGAAATGTCAAATATAGGAAACTAAATGTACTTTCGCGGCACATGATGTCATTTTATTGTATATAAAAGTGGGTCGGCACCTTCATAGACAATTTAGGATATTCAACGATAAAAGATGCCTGGAAACAGGCAAACAGGGCGTTGTTCAACAAAACACTTGGCTGATCGGTGCCTCAGAACCTTCTGTTTGCAAGAAGACGATCTATCAATTGCGCTATCAAACCGTTGGATGCCTCTGACAGAGTAATTTGAAACAATGTCAGTTTTTGTTGATTTAAAAAATTATTTGTACAGGTGACTAAAATTAGAACTAACGATTGAGATAACAATTTTGGTCTGAAGTGGTGATTGATATACGGTAGAGGACAATTTAGACAACAGGAAAATAGTAAAAAGTTCAATATACAGTAAAAAACAATTTAGACAATAGTGCAACAGGACAACAGTGAGAACTTCAATATACAGTAGAGGACAATTTAGACAACACTGAGAACTTCAATATACAGTAGAAAATAATTTAGACAGCAGTAAGAACTTCAGTATACAGTAGAGGATAATTTAGACAACAGAAAGAACTTCAATATACAGTAGAAGATAATTTAGGCAACAGTAAGAACTTCAGTACATAGTAGAGAATAATTTAGACAACAGTAAGAACTTCAGTATACAGTAGAGGTTAATTTAGACAACAGTAAGAACTTCAATATACAGTTGAGGACAATTTAGACAACAGTAAGAACTTCAATATAAGGAAGAGGACAATTCCAACTGGTTTGTGGGCTGGATCGGGAGAGACCGTTTGAGGGAAACCCCTTGACCTCTCCAGCGGGACTCTCTCGACCCATCGCCTTGCACCGTAGTGGGAGGGATGTATTAATACATCCGTAACTTCTAGATACACTGACCTCCAGATTCGTACACCTTTCCTTTCAAAAACTTCTTCCATCCTTTTCCCAAATATGACACAGACCCTGAGAGAAAATTGTAAAAAAGTGGCCTCCCAGACTGCAAAGATGCATGTGTACATCCGTACAGAGAATGCGTCACATAGTTGGAAATTCCTTTGTATTAAATACAATAGTAATATTGATGCTATTTTTTATATCGTTAAGATCAAAGATCAATAGGAATGTACGTAATAATATCTGTTGTCAGAATCTACCATCTTATATCTTATCCAACTTGTTTCCACTTACCGCACGTGTTGGTTGATTTTAAACCCCCTCCTCCCTCCAAATTCTGTAATAAGGTAATCAAAAATAATAATAAAAAACGTGACGACAAAGTGACGTGAAAACATTATCATGCTGACAATATATTATGTTCATAATTTCCAGTGAATTTCAGAGTCATGTGTTGACGTTGACACTCTTTAAAAAACACATGCCCAAAAATTCGAAACAAATTATAATATTTTATCTTTTAAAAAATATATAAAATTCCCTCTCACATCCGGGTAAGTAGTTAAAGAACTTGTTTGTTAAGTCAGTGCATACACATTATCCTTTTTGTATTTTGTTGTAGGAAGGTTTTTTCCGATAGTGTATATGTCATGAAGTAAGTTTTTTTCAGTTTAAGGATAGGTAATTGTCATCGAACGAGTTTTCAGATTGTTTATTTCTACATTCGCGCTTCGTTATTCTTTTTCACAGGATTTTTTTTCTATGATTAAGTCTGTGTCATCCGCGAAAAACATGATTTTTCCAATTTTCAGGACTGTAAGCATTTCATTCGCGTAAATGATAAATAATACTGGTCCTATAACTGTTCCTTGGGGGATTCCAAATTCTGAATAGGTGGATTCGCTCAACATATTATTATTTTTTACGCGTTGGTGTAGTATATGTAGATAACTCCAGAACCATTATTTTACCGTTCCTTGAATTTCAATATTTTATTACCTTCCTATGGCATATGCTGTCAAATGCTTTAAATATTATATTACAGGGGCTATTTTCTTACATGTCCTTGATTAGTGCGTATTTAACAAAGTACATTGCTAAACAATCGATATCGTACAAACGACAATGTTAAATATCAAAAATAAATTTTCTTACTTAATAAAACTTCTTTCCTTCGTGCCTTCCCAGTAAACTGTACACATAATATACGCGCGACATAACCATGAAAGTACTAATAATTTGACTGTACTCGATGGTTTTATTTTATTTTTGTTTATTTATCAATTACCTACGCTGCTAATTTTAATATGCGCATTTCAATCATTAAAATGATAATATTTTATTATTGAAAATGATTGAATCTATTTGATTAATGTTACAAATCAATAACAATACAAAAGAAACTGATACGGTCAACGTTTTAACCTTTCCTTTCCACTGCTGTCGACTGAGTTGACATGGTCTCTAATTATTAAAATGTCTCTGTAAATATACTAAACACGGAGTTGCTATGTTAGGTGTTTCTAAGCAATGCTTTTATGTATTGGATTCAAATCAGTGAAAAGTTTGTCAATTTCAGTGCGTTTCTAAAGGTTTCTTTCCAATGTAACGCGTCAGTTTTCCATTTCAAGTCTGCCCACAAAGAAAGCATAAAAGATCAATCTAATAAAAATCAAAATACTTCGTATATGAAAGAAAAATGCGATTGGCTCAAGTATCAGTTTCCTTTTTCCAGTTGGCCAAAAGAGAAAACATAGGAATTTAAATCTTCACTGAAATGCAATGCATCAAATTCTCATTTCACGTTTGCTTACAAAGAAAGCTAAACAAATAAATTTGACGGTGTCTGTGGTTGAGTGGTTACGATCCTCGGCTACGAATCCGGTGATCGCGGGTTCAAATCCTGGCGTGCGCAAGAAAATATTATCTCTTAAAATTGTGTTATATCACAACTTATTCATTAAAAATAATATGTAGTATATTTGCAGCACGTTCCAGAGCGGTAGATACTATCAGTATCGCCCTGGTGAAAGACCACCATTTAGAATCTAAACTTTGCTTGAAATGGCTTTAGTCGTGTTTGTTGACCAGATTTGAATAGTCAGGGACTTACCCACCTTCCACCTCCCCATCTTCTTCACCATCCTCAATATCTACAGCCTCACAACATACCCCAATTGGTGATGCCATAGTCTCACTGGCTCCAGACGGTTGGGAGTAGCAGGGAAACTTGTTTGGTACTCGCATAAAAAAAAAAAATTCAGCGAAGAAAATTGGCGCTTCACTCATTTATACAAGCGATGAAAAGAAACAAACCTAGGTAATTATCCGATTTATAATTGCAATAAAGAACATTCCCATATTAGAATTTCGATCACGGCATGGTTGAATACGATATTAAAATGAATAAAGTGCCATACCACTTCTACAAGAGTGCCCATCTGAGGTTATATGATAAGATTAACCTATCTCCACAATAATTACAATGCAACTCAAATGTTTTATAACTCCCGCATTGATTTTGAATCGTTTACTTGCAGTCGTAAATCAGTGTGAGAAAGTTCATCGGGTGAACTGTTTTTGATTAATTACTGATAATCGTAATAATAAATTCGGTTCTGTTCTCAAGCTTTTAATGCGTAAGTATTTAATTTAATTGAAAAGTGTTTATTTTTTGGTGATACTTCATTGAAAATAATCGTAAACTTAAATTATAATGAAGTAAAATTCGGAGATCGCGGGTTCAAATCCTGGCGTGCGCAAGTAAATTTTATTTGATTAATTTGTGTTATTTCACAATTCATTAATTTAAAATAACATATTGTATATTTGCGGCACATTGCCGAGTGGAAAATACTTTCAGTATCACCCTGGTGAAGGACCACCATTCAGAATCGAAACGTTCCTTGAAATGGTTTTAGCCGTGTTTGGTGACCAGATATGAATAGCCAGGTATTTCCCCACCTTCCTCTTACTCGTCTCTTTCCCCTCCCCACTACCTTCAGTCTCACAAGATACCCCAATCGCGGATGCCATAGTCTCACTTGCTCCAGACAATTGAGAGCTGCTGGGACTCAAAGCAATAAAACTCTGCATTTATAAAAAATATGTTTTTTCCTCACAAATATTTTTATATTTAAATGGAAATTTGCGAGCTACAGATAGTTTTATTTTTTTTACAGTAACTCCCCACAGGAGGCCCTGCGGGAAATAATTTCCCTCAAGGCCTATGTCATCTTTGGGGATGCTGTGTGGAGGGTCTTTTAGAAGATAGGAAGGAGTGAACCTGGGTCTTGAAAAGACCCATGTTGTAGGGGGTAGGAAACACAGAGAGCGGCAGATCATTCCACAGTTGAGCTGTTGAACACAAGACTCATGTGACAAATGTCAAACGTGTATAATTTTTTGGCCCGCATTTGGCGTGTTTGCACCGGTGCCGAAGGGATCAATAACGCTAGTTCCTCAGAGCATTTTTAATGAAAATACCGGTAGAACAAGGACAGCATTAGCAACTAACATCCGTGATACGAAGATAGCAATCCGTTTGTTGGGATAAGATATTTTGATAAGATAGTTATAGCTATACAGAAAAAGCTGGCCTGATTTCATAACCCCAGGGCTCTCAGAGCAAGAGATTTGTCTTTATGATATCCATTTTTAAAATAGTTTCTTCTAACACAGAATAATTTTTTATTTTTTTTAAATGAAAGTTTTATTATTCATACCGTTATTCGGTCATTTGAATCACATTTTATATTATTGCGTTGTTATCAAAATATTGTGTTGCTGATATCAAAAAGATTCTGTATTCATTACACATTGAAATTAAAGAATATTTCCACATATTATTTCATACTTATCATATTTGTGCGAGAATCTAATTTCCCCAGCAAATTAGATTAATCTTTACTACGAACCTGTTTGCATTAGAAGAAATAAAAATATTCTTTAGATAAATTCAAGATTTTTGTATAGTGCCTCTTAATTAGAATTAAAATAAAATTCTTGATTACGTAAAAAAAAATATAAGCGTAAGCCACTGAAAAATTATTTTTGCTTAGAAAATTATGAACGCATATAAGAAACAAGCATAAAAAAATTGCTTTATTACTAAGATTATTTGTGACAGTTTACCTTGATTATTTTTTTTTCTTTCTTATAAAATTGTTAAGAAGAACGGCTGCGCAACTTGTTTCATACAAAACATAATTTTGGATTTGATGCCAAAATACCCACCTAAACCTAATTATCTTATTTTTCATCAAAAAGTATAGTAAATATCTAGTACGGATTAGAAGTAATTTATTTATCTTTGTTTTACATTATGAAATATTGGCAATTAAAAGAATTGATTTTTCGTGTTTTTAGAGGCACCTTTAATAATTATTTGGGGGCTAATGGTGATTTAAAAAAAAGTTGTTCCCCGTCTGATTTGAAAATATAATGTAATATAAAATAAAATATTAAAATAAGCATTATGGTGGACTTTAAATTAAATTAAAAATCACCAATTTTCGTTGGAACACAAATTTGCCGTATATAATTTAAAATGTCGACCCGAAAAAACGTTTTTTTTTTTTTTTATATTTTTATTTATGTAATCATATTTACACAGCAAATATGACAATAAAAAAATTAAAAAAATAAACCAGCAAATAATTTTCCGAGTTAAATCTAAAATTATGAAATTTGATTTTTTTTTCATGACATATATGAGTATTTCATAATTTAAAAAAAAATACATCTCATCGGTACTCGATATTTACTAAAAATTTTATTAAAAAAAATATATCATTCAGTTTGGATGTGTATTTTAGCCTCAAATCCAAAATGTATGAAGCAGGCAGCGCAGCCGTTCTTCTTAATAAATTTTATAAAAACCGCTTTTTGCGCTTACATCAAACATTTCTGGACTCCGCTTGCCAATCGATTTTTATGCCAATTACCTATATCCTTTATGACATAAGACATACAGCTTGTAGTAATATTTTTGGCTTGTATATTCCCCTTAAAATTACATGTCAATGTTATAAATATACTGCACAGCTTATGTTCATGGATTTTTAAATTGTAGGAACATTTGCTTGCTATGCAAATTGCCTGACAACAGGCGTTTGTTCACTGGACATCGTTCTTCAGAAAGAGCAAGCCAAATATTAATAATGATATATTTAAAATTTGACAGAAGGTCGGTTAAGAGTCAGTTAGAATGTTACGGAAAAAAACAAGGAATCGGAAGATGCGTTAAATGTAATTGGATATATCTACTGTCATTTTTATTTAGGCATTTCCCGATCGCACAGTTTTAAACACAACGAATTTTATTTTTAACATCACGAAATAATAAAATCGACTATAAATAGATGATATTTTAGGCCATTTTTTTCTTTTGATCCTCTATAGCTTATTTAGTTGCGGTGTTCTCTCCTTCTTATTTAATTCCATTAGTATTCAGTGAAAAACCATGTATATAATGTCATATAATTTTCTCTAGCTCCTTTGGTTTTTGTAACTACTTTATATTTGATTATTTACACCCTTAGCTTCTAATTTTTTTTTAGTATAATATCTAAAATGTTCATCTAAGTGAGTCTGCTACCCGTGAATATTTTAAATTGTGGTTTTATTTGCATGCGTTTAATATATATGTTATTTTTTAATTACATTTGGTTAGGTTATTTTGTGTAGATTTTATTGCTCTTTTGATATTCGTACTTAACATTTGATTATTTATACTCCTAGTTTATTCTAAATTGTGCATGTAAGTGAGTCTGCTGCTCATGAGTATTTTATGTCATAGTTTTAATTTGCATATAAAATAACAGATATACTATGTAGTACTCGTATATCAAACAAACCTTCTTCTTTTGAATATGTAATCTGTGGCTAACCAGAGTGGTATATCTATGGGCTAACCATAAAACAACATGGCGGGTTCAATGTTTCATATACTAATATTAAAACGTTGTGGCAACAGTTTTGCAGATTGGATTTAATTCAAACTACTCTCTAAACCTTCCCGCCACTAATAAGAATAAACTGTGTTATTTCAGCGAAACCAGTCGAGTAATTAGTAGGACACACGAACAAACAATCATTTTTATACATAGAGATTTTCGTGAAAAACAGAGTCTGAGAAATCCGCTTTTAATAGAATATGACAAATAGCTCTAATAAACGAAATAATAACATCTCTAAAATTGATGATTTTATCTAAAATATAATATTTGTAAAAACGATTTAACGATATTAAAAATAAATATCATTCGAATCATGATTGGAAGAGATTTAATAAAATTATGAACATGTTTCCCTTCAGTGTTCAAATTTCTGCTTAAGTTTCGTTTTAGCCAGTTCAATCTAATTTTTTTTTAAATGTATCATTTAGAATACTCACCTGAATCAATAAAATTCACAGTACATTTTCTTAAAACCCTTTTAACGTTTATCCTATTCATAAGAACATATTCATAATATTTTTCAATAACATCAAGACAAACAGTGCTAAATTGCAAAACACTGCCAATAGGTTTTTGCATTATCTGTAATATAATATTTACTCAAATGTCATAAGTACAAATATTTGTTTTAAATAATTATTTACATTCGACATATTGCCATCAAAAAGGGTTTATTTATTTATTTAGAATATTTTATTTATTCAATAACATTATGAGGAGAAAATATGACGCAAATATGAATTGAAGAATAAGCCGTGGACGCCAGAGGATGACTTGGCACGATTAAGTGAATCAAATACTTGAGTTGGGCCATGTCAGAAGTCAGAATAATAAAAGAGAATGTATGAATGTGAATGAAGCAATACGTGTGTGCCAAGACCGAGTTGTTCGGCGGTACGCCCTCTCTGCCTACCCCTGTGGTGAAACTGAGTGATGGTTAGTTAGTTAGTTTAATTACTGTTGATAACACATATTATACTATATATAGTATATATAAGTGATACGTACGACCACAATTTAAAGCACTAGTATAAAATGTATCCAGAGCATCTCCTGTCCCGATCCTATCTTCCTCTTCCTCCCCCCTTCCTTCTTATTTGATTTTTTTCTACCTTTTTAGCTTCATAAATAAACCATCTGTATTTAACCACTGTTAGCACAAGAAACTTTGTTGGCTTACTTTTTGTTAAACTTCCTTTGTATATATATATTTGAATTAAAAGCTGTTTGTTTATTACAAATAAATAAGTAAATATACAGGGTGTATCAGGAGGTACCCGACAAACTTTAACCAGTGATTCCTGAGCTTATTTTTTATTAAAAAACATAAACGTCATTTTCCTGTCGGATGACATTTTTTTTCAATTAAAATCATTAGTTTCATCACACTTCGCCAGTGGGTGCAAGCTAGTACATCACGTGATCGCACTGCGTCTCTTTCCAGCAGCACCGTACGGACGACACGTGGGGCGTGTTAGGTGATCCGTTGCGACGTGTTGCAGTGTGATCAGTGGCGACGTGGGATAGAAAGAAAAAATGTTTTTATTTGAAAAATTGAAAAGTATATGTAAAAAAAAATGGTGTGAATACATTTGGATCTCTTGCGGAAGTATCTTTTTTTTAAATCTGTGTTCCTCTTTCAACAAATTTTATTTTTTGCATGGAGGTATTTGTCAATTTCTTAATCTCTTGCGATAAATTTTCCATCGTGAATCAATTTTGACTTCTGTACAATGATTTAATTTAATTTTATCCTTATCTGTGTATTACAATATATACGTGGCCACTCATTTCAACTTTTAATAAAATTATGATCGATGTTACTAATAATGCACTTATATTCATTTCAATATCATATTATATCATTAAGTGGCAAGGTAAACCCACCTATGGAAATTTTCTTACATTAAATTACTGTTTTCTTAATCACTGATGATATTTTGAAGCACCTTTTGAGATATGCATAAGAAAAAAAAATGTGCTTCACAGATAGTATGGAAATCAATTCAATAGCTTGGCAATAAAATGTAGACATTTAATAAAGTGGAACTTTTGTATTTTTCATTACTATGGCACCACCAAGACACCCAATTTTATTTTTAATATTTATGTTGATGTATCAAGATATTTTTTAACTAACTAACTAGCATACCGCTTCTCAGCAGGGGTGAGCAGAGAGGATGGACCGCCACACAACTCTGTCTTGGCATACATTCCCTGCTCCATTCACATTAATATATCGTCATACATATTCTTCTGTTATTCTGACTCTTGACATGGCACGACTCAAGCATTTGATTCGCTTTATCGTGACATGTCTTCCTCGGGCGTCCCTGACTTCTTCTTACATTCTCTTCTGCGTTATTATTATTGACTTTAAAATCATTTCTTCGTTCATCCGCTCTACATGCATAAACCATCTATGATTCCCTTTCTTAAACTTATTCATTACGTTTTAATCAATATGTATGTTTTTCTTCTTTCAGTTGAAATCCCGGAAAACATAGCTTTCTTCCAAAACTCTACATAAAACTACACAATTTTCGGCAAAGAGTCAAAAGGGACATTTGAAGAAAGCGCGCCAAAAACCATCTGACGTTTAGAACCGCCGCGAGATTTTCGCGGATTTTCCGTCACCGGTGACGTTTATCGCTTTGTTTTTCGCTCTCGGCCGATAGGCGGCCAATGGCAGCTGGGCTGGCTCTGGAAGATAGGGCGGCAAAGACTTGCCTGTATCAGCCCGTGCTCCAAGCCGAACGGAGGTACACCATGGAAGCCGGACAGAAATGGCGCCAATACATGGCGGCCGCGGCAGGTTCGTCAGATTCAAATTTATTTAGAACTCTCTGAATTAACAGTTGTCAAAAAGTGATGTTGAAAAGTGTTCTTATTGTAAAAAGATGTTGAAAATATTTACTGATGTCAGGTAGGTACTTTTATAAGACAGATAAAAATTTATTTAGAATTGTCTGAATTGACAGCTGTCAAAAAGTGATACATTTGAAAAGTGTTCTTATTATAAAAAGATGTTTAAAATTTATACTAATATGTAGGTACTTTTATATGTTCGATTCAAATATATTTAGAACGGTCATATTATTTGACTGCTGTCAAAAAGTGATATATTAGAAAAGTATTCCAAAGGCAGATGTTTAAAAAAATTAATAACATGTTACGTACTTACTTCTTAGATGATATGTTTGTTTGATTTTACTACGAAAAAAATATCATAGCTTTTTCAGGAGGTAACCGGGGGAAATCGGTTTAATTCAAAATGTTAAATTAACTGCTTTAAGAAGAGATTATTAAAAAAAGTCTATTGATTTTAAATATTTTTAAGATTGGTGTTTATTTTTATGTGAATTTAAACATTAGTAACGTCAAAATCAATTATGTTATATTTAACGTTGATGTGAAAGTGATGTTTTTAAAAATTAAAAGTGTTTTTGATGTGATTATTCAATTATTATTGGTGACGAAAACAATAACATAATATATTACAACGTTGTCAAATTCAGATTTACATTGAACTGTCACTTTTGACAGCTGTTTTCAACAAAGTGATGAATTTGGTTGATAAGGTGTTCTGATATGAAAAGAAAATAGAAACACGTGGCATATTGCTACATCTTTTATTTATGATTGGTATTTACCTAATGTAGGTATTTTAACAAATTAATTTTAATTTTAACTACTTATACGGAAAATTTGTTACTTTTATAATAAATTTTATCAATGGTGACAAACAAGCGTAACATGATTTTTTTTTACATTAATGTTAGTTCCCAACCGTAAAAGGCGTTGCTTTTTAAAAATAAAATGTGTTAACTATCAAAAGTGCTGCTTTAAAAAAAAATAAACTGTGTTAAAATCAAGACTCGTTTATAGGTAAGTCTTTTTTTATTCTTTATAACCAAGCTAAGAACCTAAGAGCCTATTTTATTTATAATTAATATACTGTATTACATTTAAAATGGATTAATAGGATCTTAGTTTGGGTTAAAGAGAAAAAAAAAATAACCTAAGGATTCCATACAAAAACTGCAAATTTGACTAAGCTTAAATTAATTTATACGCATTATTTTGCATCTCTGCCGGCGTAAATAGTTGTTTCTTGTTGTAATTCAGTTGAAACGAAGTGTTGTTTTAATAATGTAGAGTCTGGTTTGTAAAACGATACTGGTTTTTTTAAATCATTCGAGTGTTTTGTGATAATGAGTTCAATAAGTGTAAATACTAATCATTTTTCACATTTTTTAAACAGATAATTGATGATTTAATTTCGTAATAATAGTGTGATAAAAAAAACTTTTATAACTAAGTTGTAAATATGTTCAAACAAAATAATTCATAATATCAATAAACATTTTTTTTCGGTCCCATCGAATCAACTGATTCTTTGCAATTGTTCGATTATTTCATACATAATATTGTTATACAGATGCAAAATATAATCGATGCTATAACTGCAAGTATTTGCGTGGCTGTATTGACATGCTCACGATCGAATTTTTGCATGCTCCTCCCTAACCCTACCTAACCCAACAGATGGAGTGTATGTGAGGATCGGTCAAACAGGTAGAAAAAAAAAAGAAGAGGAACAATATTGGGATAGGTTAGGTTAAAAGGATCACGCACAATGCGTTCGTCAGAATATCGATGGTCACAAAAAGAAATGATCACTTTTTTATCTTTTGCGCGTCTTACAAAACTCATATACCAATTATTTTTGTTTGAGGGAATTTTCCATTTTCATGACAACGTGTTTTTAAAAAATACATCCTTTGTGATAAGAGTTATGAAATTTCTAGCCATTTTTCCCAACCCTACTGACCAACTGTTGAGCCGAAATTTTGCCTCAACAGTGTTCAAACACATAAATTCGCTCTTCCCAACGAAATTTACGATCATTTTTATGGATTAAGTTCCCCTCAGTACAAACTAGTTATAAAAAGTGTCAACAGGGTGAACAAACATCACTGAAATTTCAAATGTCATTATTAGATTACGATCTTTTTTACCCGATTCAAATATTGAATGATAAAGATTTGTTTTCGTTTTCGAATGCCATACATTTTTTTTGTATGTTTTATATAAACCCGAAGAGAACTCAACTTACTTTAGTAATTATAAACTACGTTTTGTTTTGTTTTTCTACACAGGAACGTCAAATGTTAAATGTACGAAACGAATAATGTGCTTTGCGGCATTATCAAAAATTAAGCTAACACTATTTTCAACATATTTTTATCACACACGTTTGTGAAGTATAAAACATTAGTTTATTTATAATTTTTTTAAAAGAAATAATATGTATTCATAATAAATACAATATTAACTCATTTATGTTAATTTTATATTGAAAGTTTTTACTCCGATGTCACTTTATGAGGGCGGATTCTATTTTATCGTGTATGAAAGTGTGCGGACACTATTTTATAGTGGGCGGGTACGTCTATGGACAATTTAGGATGAAAAATTCAGGCAAACAGAGCGAATACAAAACAATAAGCTGATCGCTAACTCATTCGAAAAGTTAGGAAGAACGGAAGAACTTGTCATTTAGTAACCCAATTAAATGATAAGTTATATTGTCCACCTAGTCACACACATTGAAGTGAGTTGTGAATCGTAAAATGTTAAAATAACTGATTTCCACAAAAACGACCGATATTTTTATTCCGAAAGTTATCATAGAATTGATTCTGATGCGTACTCGATGTGATATAAAATACGCCCTAAGTGTGATTTTAAACGAATAATACACATTAAAAATATAATAAATTCATAACATTTTAACGGTTTTTAACTCTCTTCAAAAAGTGGATGATCGTGTAAGTTATTTGAATTATTTATTTGATATTCAAAACATGACTGATGTTTTTGTTTCGAACTATTTTTGAACAAGGAATTTTATTCTATCAGCGTCTTTGTTCCAAATTTAATATTAGTGCGAGTTTCATGTATTTCTTTGTGTGATGCATCTTTTGTGACATAAATGAATGTGCAATTTGGAACAATTTATCTGGCAAAGTGTTAAATGCATTTCAGATTTGTTTTCGTAAAGATTGTTAGAAATTTCTTGTTATGTTGTTTTGGTCAAAAATATTTCGCTATGTATTTTTTATATTGTTGATTGTTGACTTAGACGAAACACATATTATAAAGCTGATCCAAGAATGGAACGATCATAGAATTGTGTGTATTGGTGCATATTTATTTTGGAAATATCCTTACCAAACGTCACTGAGAAAAAGCCTCGGGTCGTGTTACGCCTGCTTACTGTTTGAGCGAGAAAGGGACAAGAAGTACGTAAACGTTGATCTATTTGAATATTAAAAAAAAATTAGCAATTTTGCGTTATTTTTATTATACTATTATATTATTTTATTTAATTAATTTGTGCTGTTTCGCAATCAATTCATTTAAAAATAATACATTGTATATTTGCGCACGTTCCAGAGTGGAAGATACTCTCAGAATCGCCCTGGTGAAAGACCACCATTCAGAATTGAAACGTTGCTTGAAATGGCTTTTAGCCGTGTTTGGTGAACAGATCTGAATAGCCAGGTATTTCCCCACCTTCCTATTCACATTCTCCTTCCACTTCTCAATACCTTCAACCTCACAACATTCCCCAATTGGGGATGCCGTAGTCTCACTGGCTCCAGACGGTTAGGAGCAGTTGGAACTCTTGTGTGGTATTCATAAAAAAATATATATTCATATGTATATACTTTTTATAATTTTACTGGAATTTCGCTTTCTGGAGTCGAATAATGAAACTTTGAAACATGGTGTATGTGAACAATGCATAAACCTATAGCCGGTTTAGACCGAAAATCAACACTATTTTCAAGAAATATTTTTCATATGGAACAAGCGGCATCTTTCCTTATATTTTTACATCTCAGTGGATGTTTCAAAGCGCCATCTCGTTTAATTATCTTTTCAGTTAACAAGTAAAGATTCTTTAAAAAATATACAACGCACTTCTTTTTGGATCATAACTCACTGTGGGAAATAAACACAAATGCTTTTTTGTATTATATAAGTGTATCTTCGAATCGACTTCAACATGTCAACATAAATCAAAAACATTTACTTTTAATCACTCTTACAATGTATTTCTTCAACTCGTTAATTTATAAGTTATAAAGATATTTTTATCTTTTATCTTCAAAAACCTTATTTCTCTTCTATTATCTCTTTTACTCAACCTAGTTTTATCCAACTACCGACTTCAAAGGATTTATCCAATAAGAAACTCCAGTGAAAAATACAATGGCTTTAAAAATATGTATAACTTTTAATATGTATAATTTTACGTAGAATTTATAGATCGTTATTTAAATGTGAATTAAAAATCATTTCATCAAAATACGTTGTTATGTTGGTACCATTATATTTAGAACATCTGACGTCACGTGCGCATTCTGTTTTTTGGATTAGTATGGAAATCATTATTTTTTAACTTTTGTTTTGTATTTAAAAATAATTTGGGTGACCTTAAGCTCTATAATTATTGTTCAATATAAAAAAAACTATTATTTGTGAAATAAATCAAAGTATTCATGAACAAACCAATTATCAATACGGATATTATGATAATATTAATGTTCAATATTATTATTATTCTTTGAGTTAAAATTTCTAAAAAGGTGCATAATTTTATTATTTATGTTATGTTATAGTTTACTGTGAATAGAATATAAAATTATCAACGGTAAAGCTCATCCTTGTTTTGGAATTTGATATTCTAACCTCAAAACTGGTCATGATTTGGAGCGATTTGGTGTTTTTTATTTTTTTTAATTGAAACTTTGAAAATTTATTTTAACTATGAAAACTAACTTAAGCAAAAAAAAACGAAATATACTGATATTTAAGTTCGAACGTCATTATTGATAAAAAAAAAAAAAAAAATTGGACTGGAGTTCCTCATTACAGTGGGTACCTAATTGTATCGGCCAGTCTCTAAACGTTGCATAAAACATCTGAAATATTTTGTTTGTAGATCGATTGAATTGTACTTTACCAATAATTCATGGTCACAAAATGAACAAAAAATTTTCATTAACCTCTTTTTCCTACTGATTTTAACCTTCCTTAAATAAATTCAAGAACAGTCATGAATTAATTAATATAAAAATACTTTCTGATGTGTACCCGGCCTTGCTCGTGATCATTTTTTTTTTAAATAAAGTTATGAAGTTGTGAATCTTTTCTTGTGGTGCCATGGTGGGTGTCATAAATGATTAGACAACGAAAGTAACTATCTCTAAACAAAGAAATAAAGAAAAAAATTATTTCAATCCAAACATTTTTTTTTTCAAAATATATCTAAATAACAAAGTTATTAATTAGGTACATATTTGTGTTTTCCATTTTGAAAATATTGTGCATATTATATTAATTAAATCTAATATCTATTAAGTTTTTTCATTTTACCTTTTCGTAATTACTTTTTATTTTATTTAATATGTTTTTTTTCTTTTATATATTATTATTTTACCTTTTATTATTATTCTTTTATTTTTTTATTGTATTAATTTCTCTATTTATATTGTATATATTTCGTGTGATATGGCAGACTGGGTTTGCATTACCCACCCAGTCCTGCTGGATTAAAAACTGCTGGATTTAAAAACTTAAATAAATTAAATATACCCAAACAAACCTTCTTCATTTGAATATGTAATCTCTGGCTAACCAAAGTAAAACATGGCGGTTAAAAAAAATTTCATACAAATTTTAAAACTTTATAGCAACAGTTTCACATATAATGTTTCATTCGAACTATTTTCTAAACCTTCCCGACTCTAATTAAAACAAACTGTTCCATTTTCAGCGAAATCGGTCGAGTAATTTTTGAGAAAATCGAAGACACAAAGACAAATATTAATTTTTATATTGATTTGAAAATCTTCCTAACTGTTATCTATATGTCATGTTGGTAGT
>JAHDVE020007185.1:0-11021 GCA_022606495.2 Halesus radiatus | reverse complement strand
GCTGTCCGTTTCAAAGTAATAAATATAGTGTAATAATAATAATAACACTTGGATGATTTATATAGCGCCGTTTTTGTGAAAAATCACCTCAAGGGCGCTGTGTAAACAATAAAAGCACGATAAACTATGTAAATATTCCAAAAACCATTCAAAATAAGGAAAAAGTGATGTTATCATAGCTAAACAAAGCAACGCTAATTAAATCAATTATTTATGGGCGCACGAGTTAAAAATCAATCGTGAATTAACAATTGATGCAAAATACCGCTACTAATAAAGGTTATGTTGAAATAATTAAAACATTTCCTTAGCCCCGACCTATCGATAACTAAGCTAATGAGATAACACATTTGGTGTGGTCATTTGTCATGCAAGACGTGGAGACTGGATGTTAGACTGGCGTTAACGTTAGCAAGTGCGGCTCCTTTGCCGAGGCAGATGAAGATAAAACTGATCGTAAAATACCCGCAGAGTGTAATATATATATTAATTGCTAAACTAAAGTTCTTAAAAACTTAAAAAAAAATTAAAATTTAAAAAAAATATATATATATAGGGTCCGCCATCTAAAGTTTTTTTTTTCAACTAGTGCTTATTTCGTGAATGGTAACACTTAGCTCATGTCTGATTTGACAGATAATTAGTTTTATCCTTCCGCTGAGCGAATATGGTTGTGTATACGCTTGAACAACGCTGGGAAATATTGCGACATTACTTTGAAAATCATGGTAATGTTGCAGAATGTGTGCGAAAATTGCGTACGGTTTTTGGAAGAAGAGAAGCACCGTCAGCTCCGTATGTTCGTTATCTTGTGAAAAAAGTGAAAGAAACTGGCATCCTCATCGATAAACCAAAGCGTGAAAAGCCAAAAACAGTGCGTACACCCGAGAATATCGATGCTGTGGCAGAAAGTGTGCGTGAAGCGCCATCAACATCAATTCACCGTCGTTCTCAACAATTGAACATTTCGGAGACATCATTGAGACGAATTTTGCATAAAGACCTTGGTATGACGCCATACAAAGTCCAATTGGTTCAGGAGTTGAAGCCAACTGACCATCCAATGCGTTTTCGCTTCGCTGAGTGGGCCTGCGATCGACTTACAGAAGATGCCGATTTTGCCAAAAAAATCATCTTTTCGGATGAAGCTCATTTTGATCTTGGCGGGTATGTAAACAAGCAAAATTGTCGTATTTGGGGCACAGAAAACCCGCACGCATACATTGAAAAGCCGGTACACCCAAAACGAGTCACTGTTTGGTGCGGATTTTGGTCCAGAGGCATAATTGGGCCATTTTTCTTTGAAAATGAGCAAGGAGTGGCCGTTACAGTCAATGGCGATCGTTATCGGGCCATGTTGAACGAATTTTTGTTCACAAAAATTGAAGAGGAGGATATTGGCAACATTTGGTTTCAACAGGACGGCGCTACGTGCCACACAGTCGAAGCTACACTCGATGTTTTGCGGCCTGTTTTTGAAGATCGCATTATCAGCCGCAGAGCTGATGTCGTTTGGCCACCTCGGAGCTGCGATTTGACACCGTTGGACTATTATTTGTGGGGTGCCCTCAAAGATAAATGTTACGCCGACAAGCCAGAGACAATTGACGCTTTAAAGGACAATATTCGTGAAGCCATTGGTGAAATACAGCTGCACACAATCGATAATGTGCTTAAAAATTGGACCGATCGTGTAGGCTACTGCATGGCCAGCCGAGGCAGCCATTTGAATGAAATTATTTTCCATTATTAACCGGAAGGATTGTACTTATAAATAAAAAAAGAAATTTGAGAAAATATTCAGTAGTTTTTTTTTTATAGCATTTTCAAAAAAAAAAGTTATTTGGCGGACCCTTTATATATATATATATATATATATTTAAAAGATATATAAAAGTTAAGTATTATTTAGTTAAATTAGTCACTCAAAAACAATTAAATTAAAGATATTTTATTTATAAGATAAGTGAAAGGGCGTATTGAGTGTAATGAATTGTGGAAGTTAAGTTTCACATAATTCGTGGATCGTAATTAATTCTCAAAAAGAGGGGTATAAAAGCTGTAGAAGGTAAAAGGAATGCAGTTAAACCCATTTCATAAAAAAATGCAGAATGTCGGCATAGTTTAAACTAAACAAGAAATAAAAACCATTTCGAACTAGTATAGTATAGGTACTATTGAACATACATACAAATAGATCTGCCAAATAATTACCCAAGAAGTGAAAATATTAATATATATGTATACATTATTATGACTATCAAGGGATTCCTCATTTGAACAAAGCGAGCACAATTTAAAAATTGGTTAAGAAATCTTCGTTGAATCAGAATGGAAAGGAAGATTCGAGGAATACATTACCCCTCATTACGGTATCGGCTTTCTGTGTGATGGGAATTTTGGCGAATGTCCAATCATAATGTGTTTTAATTCTCCACGTGGTAAAACAAACCATCAGCCGATCGCATTGTGTCCGACACACGGTATTGCCAACTCATAATACCTAGCGATACTTTTTATGTACCTACTCATCTGACCTCAAACTCTCTACGTACTTCTCAAATTCCAAGCTATTATTGTTTTAAACCTAACCAGAAAATACTTCACCCTAGACCATTTTATTATTGTTGCTATCAAAATAAGTATCCAATCTCGGAATTATAAATACCCTAATAAAACTTTCCCCGAAAGTAATTCCCAAAGTCATTTGTAAATGTTCTATGGTTATTATCAGATCCTCTAAATTGTATACTAATATATTGTCCTCAAATTTGCAAGACCCTTTTAACCATGCCGACAACTTTCCAAAGGTAACGGGACAATTCTTTGTAAGTTCCTTTAAAAAACCTTATGTCCCTTTCAAAATCTCATTCCGCCTGCATCATAGCTAGGGTACATTTCTATCTCAGATCATTCCTCCTACATCTTTGATAGTGCACACTACCTAGTTCTTAATACTTTATCTTAACAAACATCTAATAAAATACATAACAAAGTATCCGACTTACTAAATCTACAACCTAAGCCAAGCCATCGACAAGGAGATGTACTCGTATATAACAAACAAGTGAAGTAACGAAGGTACATTCAGTGAAGACAGTTAAATGGTCCCCAAGAACAAGATGTATTTAAATTGGCGTTCAAAATCAGGTACGTAATAATACAGACAAAACGTTTAGTCAGTTCGCGACCGGTATTAAAAACTATGTCTTGCGGACTGAGATTTCTTTGTTCACTTTTTGACGAGTTTTTGTAAGAATTGCTGGAATTCCCTCTCGCAACTATTGACACTTTCATTTGTTGCTGCTCGCCTTAGGTAGTTGCTCAAAATGAGATAAGTTTTCGTATTATGTCACGGTGCTGTTCTTTTAAAAGCTGTTAGTTCTTTGAAATTTCTTCTGTTTCAGATTTACTTTTTCCTATCTCAAACAATATCGAGTTTTAGATCGATTGGTGATTTCTTCATCACTACACTATGGCTTGTGAAGCAACAGATGGGCAATACGCAGCACGGGACCGAGGAAAAAACATACATTTGGACAAGTTTCTGCAATGCTTTTTGTTATATTTCAAGGTTTGTTTGATTCGATCAAAGCATTTTTTATAACCTTTAAATTTTTCTTAAGAAAATACTGACATAATACTACACAGTAAAACTTCAAAGGAAATGTTCTGCCATCGCCAACTGGTATCAGTCGAGCAGACGGATGAAATGCAAATCTTTTGTTCTATAAAAGAGTCATTGCCCAATGGTGCTTAGCAATTCCAAGTATTATGCAATATGTATTGCAGCTCGCTATTCACCATGTGCCCATCCTATCCTTCTCCATCGAACTAACGGTGATGACGTTGGTGATTAACAATGGTAAGATTTATTCCAGATCTATTCTGTCGCCAGACCGCCATAAGCCATCAGTCAACTTCACGGAAATGCTTTACTACGACATATTATGGCTAACGCTTGAATTGCATTCATATAACAGACATTATTTCCCCTCAGCAATGAGTAATTTTCTTAAATGTTTTTCATCTCCCTCGCTCAAAAGGTAAGCATGTGAGAATATCTGATGTCTTCTTCTATCCGAGGATAGCTATCAGCAGCCCGTAACTGCAGCCCGGAAACACTTCACGAAAATTTACTCGTATCAGAGACGTAAATTACCAAGCCATTAAGTGTAGCATCTTCCTCTACTACGCCTTCCACCAATTGAGTAATCTTGCGTTTTTTCTTCCACATAATATGAACATTGGTGCGTGCGGGATTGGGTGTATGTACATCCCAATCATAATATTAATTATGACGATGGTAACGATTGCGAATTTTATTTTTAAACTATGAAGAAAGGGACTCACCAATTCACTCACTGCACATATAGTATTCACTTGTATTTAAAACTGGAGATGCGGCGTTATGCTTGTCGGTGACAAGGTTAAGGTCGGCGGCGATTTCAATTGTTACCGGAACTTAGTGTTAGCTGCGGCGATTTTAATTGCACTGAGGCGGTAGGTCAAAAAAGGGACGGGGGAGGGGGGCAAGGAAGATGCACATAATCATACGCAATTATTTGGAATCCAAGTAGGTTGCCCTTGAGGTGATGTTTCACAAAAACGGCGCTATACAAATCATCCAATTATTATTATTATTTATTATAGGTGACCGATAATTCTTAACTGGCGTGAACCAACATGATATTAGAAATGAATAGACACAATATAAAATAATTCAAGTACGTAACAAGCCTAACAGAATATGTTATTTTTAAGGTTGTCCAGATCTGTCATGTTAAAAAAAATCCTGTCATTATTGACATATTGACGTGCTTTTAACAAAATTATATTTTATGAAGAAATACATTTTACGTTAATATTATATTAAAAATATAATTGTCCAGGCTGTTGCCTTCAAAATTATATACGACATGTTGCACACGGCTCTTCAATTGGTAAACTTCACAGAGTAAATAATACTTAAAGATGCCCTAACACGTAAGGGGAAAAAACCAAAATAAGGGGGCGAGGGGTAAGCTTAGGCGAGTCACTATTTTTGATTTGCGAATGAATGCATCCCGACAGTCTCCAGGCAACTTGAATTGCATTGCAAAGAATTAGTATTTACTTTTCGAAAAGCAAAGCTGCTAATGATCAACTCATACTTTTTACAATTGTACGGAATTTATGAAAAATCTCTTTTCCGTAGCTGTGGAACAGATCCCAAACTAACCCAAACAGCCAATAAGTAAAATAGTAAATAAGAAAAGGTTTAAACCGAATATTTTGTTGGAGTATTCAGTTTGACCCATTTTACAAATGTTTTAAATTTGTTTACCGTAGCCAAAATCACGTGAAAGAAACGTGGACGGCTGCCATTTCGTACCACAAAAAGTAGTAAAAAACGCTTTTCTGTGGAATGTAATGCGATAATTTTGATTATTCTTCTTACCACTTGTATTTTTACAACGTTTGAATAAGAAGAAAACCATAATTATTGTTTTATTCTTTAAAATCGACGAATGATCGCTCACCGCCGGTCAATACACGAATAACGTCGTCATGTATTCGAGAAATGCGTGAACCCGCCTGGTGCCAAATTTAGGTTGTCACGTGGTTGCCTCCAGGCGTCGAAATAGTAATAGAAGAGTAGTAATAGAGAATAGAAAAATGTGGCTATTACGGCAAGTCTATTAATTCGGACTTCAGTGGCGAACTTTCATTTATTCCAACCAACAGGTGGGTTGCAACGCGCAGATGGTTCAAACGGGTGGTTGGGTTAGATGGGATGGGTGGGGTCAGTGGAATAACGACACGCAGACGTGACGGTGGAGCAAAAAACAAGCCAAATGAAACCAATTGAACTTGACTGAAAGTTGGTCAATCGAGAACAGCGAACAGCGAATAACCTCGTGATGGAATAGCGTGGTTAGAATCCTAAAGAGGTATTTGAATAAAAATTCCTCCGTTCTGCCAAACATTCTCGGGCGTGCTCATAGAGTGGGTTTCGACGGATTAAACGGTCGCCCCGCCACTAGCCACCCGCCATGAAAATACTATTAATCAAGTCCAGGTCCAGCGGACGTCAATACAATGATTTAATGTTTAATGTTGAATACAGCTAATTGAATATCGCCGATTGTCTTTGAAGGTTTCCCCCTGACGTCAAATCCAAACCAGATAATTCAACGTCATTAATCCTTACAAGTGATTGAAAGAAACATTAATACATCATGATTTATATCGGTAGATTTTATTACGCCATTTAGAAGATACTAGTACTTGGACGATTATGGCGTGCTTGTAACTTATACGACGAGAATAAATTATAAAGAGAGAATTACAATATAATATATGCAAGGTTTAACTTTTACTTCAATTTATTTAAATATCAAAAAATAAAACGATAACTTTGTTTACATCGCTTTTATTTATACTTTTGCCGACCTCTACCGTAGCTTCTTACCAAGTTACCGCTTCATATGAAAATATTTAAATATCTATCAGAAAGCAGAGGTGTGGAGATTACGAGGAATTAAAATATTTCTGATATTATTTAGTAATACGATTAGACAGTTGTGTCGGCGATTCGTACAGATTTCAACGTGAACATTGTTAGGTCTGCCTACGTCTGGTTCCAGAATCATTACAAGCAATTGATAGCTTCAATGTTTTAAATTAAAATTATCACGAAATTACAGATGATTGATGGGTTCTCAATGGATTCGAAATTACTAGTTCAATGACAATTCAACATATTGTACATATCAATCGACACACTTTTTTAAGGTGATATAAAGTCATTATAAGTACGAAAAAAAGAAACAAGCATGAAAACCTAACATAATCGACTATTTTTTTATAATATATATATATTTTTTTTAATAATTTAATTAGGTTTTCGGGCTTTTTGTGTACCTTTAATGACTATATAGAGCTTTAAAAAGTGTGCCGATTTATACATACCGTATGTTGAATTAACCGCTCACCGAACTTACTGCCGTAGAAGGGCTTTGCATTAAGTCTCTTAGAGATTGATAACGAAAACGGCGCTATAGAAGTAATCCAATTATTATTATTATTATTAAAGATCGCGGGACATTTGAACTCTGCAGCAGGGAGTTTGTATGATAAATCAAATTTTCTTGAGTTCAGGGAGTTGTAAAAAATGCACAGTTTTTCTCTCTGGCAATTCCTTAAAGTAACAATTTCATATACATAATATTATACACAGTAACAATATATATAGTATTGTTCTAACTTTTTTCGATTTTCAGACCACGCCTGGCCGGCCAAAAGCGACCTTGGCGCCCTATCCATTTAAAACACCCCGAGGTTCGTATTCGCGTGCAGTCAAGGGGATTTCGAAACCAAGCCAAAATCGACCTTCCGTCTATAGAAATTCAAAGACGATAAGGCTCGGAATCGGTCAAATATCGATGTAGCCAAAAAACGTATGGAAAAAATTCAGACAACTGAAGTTAGCTGCGGATCGAAACTCGCATTCTTAAAAAAATCTCTGGAAACTACTGAAAATTTTGTATCGAAGATATTGAACGATTACGGGTTCCATCTATTGGCGAGAACTAGAACTAACCTTAAATCAGTAAGCAAAAATTCAAATCCAATCGAGTCGGCTCTATTTTCAACCGCAATCTTCCTACCCGCCGTGTGGCGCTGCTCGAGTTTCATTTGAGTTTCCAGCGATCTTTTACCCTACGTGTTGCCAGTGAAAGAAAAATAATAGACTCGCCGAGTATATATTTAAAAACTACGTACAAAAGGTAAAATCGGATCTCTCGGCGGAAAATTATCTTCACCGTTTGCCGTCTCCCACGGAATTACAATATCCTTTACATAGACGAATCGAAGAGGTTAACTAAATAGATAATCGCTTTTAAAAACCACGTAGGAAGTTTTGGAAATCGCGACATCTATAGCAACCCGTGGGAAAACTTCCACAATAATCGTTCAAACTTTTGACAGTTATAAAAGCTGATAAAAAATCATCATTATATTCCTTCGCGCCTATTTCACTTTTCTATGGGATAATTTTGTTCGAGAAAATTCCTTCAGTTTGTAGACAAGTGCAATATTACAAGTACCTACCCGAAAATCTAATGTACGGAAGCATTCGAATTTAATTCCGGGTAGGTACCCTATTTTTCAGAACAGCCAATCGCAATAGTATGAAAAAAATGCTTTGAAGGTTTAATAATATTTTAAATAAACGAATTTGTTGAAATAGAATTACGGTTTTTTTTTAATGGGTAGGCGATTTTACACGGCGCCATTATAAATACCTACCCGATTAATATATCAATATTCGTTTGAAATATACAAGGAGAAAATAATTCGGTGAACGAAAAAAATTATTAAAAATGCATTTATTGATAGAAAACGGTAATTTTTTCTCTGATTTAAAAAAAAAATTATATAGCGCTGTTTTTTTACTTTCCCCTTGAACTTAGCAGTTAGCTCCAAAGCCCCATTTTTCAAGATGTGGCTCATATTTTTTAGGGAAAATATTACGTAAAACACATTTATTAAAATAAAATCACTAGGGGTGGGGTAGGGGTCGGGGAAGGAAAAGGGGTAAGAGCAGGGGTAGGGGTAGGGGTAGGGGTAGGTTTAGCCGATATGGGTATCAAACTGAGCGTCTCCACCTACGCAACGAGATTTGGGCAATTAAAAAATTGGCAACAAATTCCTAGGCCCCATTTGTCGAGATAAAGCTAACATTGAAAGTTTTTTTTCTTTTCATTTTCTTTAAATACTTAATAGTGGTAGTCGTAGGGTAGGAGTTGGGTAGATGTAGGGTAGGAGTTGGGTAGATGTAGGGTAGAAGTTGGGTAGATGTAGGGTAGGAGTTGGGTAGATGTAGGGTAGGAGTTGGGTAGATGTAGGGTAGGAGTTGGAGTAGGAGTTGGAGTAGGAGTTGGAGTAGGAGTTGGAGTAGGAGTTGGAGTAGGAGTTGGAGTAGGAGTTGGAGTAGGAGTTGGAGTAGAGGTTGGAGTAGGAGTTGGAGTAGGAGTTGGAGTAGGAGTTGGAGTAGGAGTTGGAGTAGGAGTTGGAGTAGGAGTTGGAGTAGGGTTGGAGTATGAGTTGGAGTAGGAGTTGGAGTAGGAGTTGGAGTAGGAGTTGGAGTAGGAGTTGGAGTAGGAGTTGGAGTAAGAGTTGGAGTTGGAGTTGGAGTAGGAGTTGGAGTAGGAGTTGTAGTAGGAGTTGGAGTAGGAGTTGGAGTAGGAGTTGGAGTAGGAGTTGGAGTAGGAGTTGGAGTAGGAGTTGGAGTGGGAGTTGGAGTAGGAGTTGGAGTAGGAGTTGGAGTAGGAGTTGGAGTAGGAGTTGGAGTAGGAGTTGGAGTAGGAGTTGGGGTAGGAGTTGGAGTAGGAGTTGGAGTAGGAGTTGGAGTAGGAGTTGGAGTAGGAGTTGGAGTAGGAGTTGGAGTAGGAGTTGGAGTAGGAGTTGGAGTAGGAGTTGGAGTAGGAGTTGAAGTAGGAGTTGGAGTAGGAGTTGAAGTAGGAGTTGGAGTAGGGGTAGGAGGGTGAGTAGAATTATTTTTCCAAATATTCGTTGTAAAAATTATTTTCAACACACACACTCCTTGCTTCATGCACATTTAAACACACATACACAACTATTCTTAACCAATTGCAGCTCTGCAATAGGCAAAACCTAGTATATATAGTATTGTTCTAAAGCGAATTTTTTCAGACCACCCCTGATAAGAAAAAATCCACCTTAGCGCCCCATCCATTCGAAACACCTCAAGGATCGTATTCGCGTGCAGTCAAAGGGATTTAGAAGTCAAGCCAAAATCGACCGTCCGCCTATGTAATTTGAAAGAAAGTAAGGCTCAGAATTGGTCAAATTTCGATGTCGAAAAAAATGTATGGAAAAATTCAGACAATAAGCGAAAAACGACCGCTCTTCCTTCGAGTCTGAGCGATCGTAAGGCTCATTTTGGCGTAGTTCAAGTTCAGAAAAACGAAGTTGGCCGCGGATCGAACTCGCAATCTAAGAAAAACCTCCGGAAACTACTGAAAATTTTGTATCGAAAATAGTGATCGATTATGGTTTCCAACTGTCGGCGAGAACTAAAACTAGCGTCAATTAAGTAAGGAAAAATTCAAATCCGATCGAGTTTTCCGTTGGTTCTATTTTCAACCGCAATCTTCCTACCCGCCGTGTGGCGCTGCTCGAGTTTCATTCGAGTTTCCAGCGATCTTTTACCCTACGTGTTACCAGTGAAAGAAAAATAATGGACTCGCCGAGTATATATTTAAAAACTACGTACAAAAGGTAAAATCGGATCTCTCGGCGGAAAATTATCTTCACCGTTTGCCGTCTCCCACGAAATTACAATATCCTTTACTTAGACGAATCGGAGAGGTTAACTAAATAGATAATCGCTTTTAAAAACCACGTAGGAAGTTTTGAAAATCGCGACATCTATAGCAACCGATGGGAAAACTTCCACAATAATCGTTCAAACTTTTGACAGTTGGGAAATATAAAAAAAAGCGCCATTTCGTTCCTTCCCGCCCGCTCTCATATTGCATAATTTTTCTTAGAGAATTTTCCATAGATTGTATGCAAATACAAAAGTACCTACGCGAGAATTTTATCTAATAAAGCATTCGAATTTAATTTCCGGGTAGGTAGGTACCCAAGTATTTAAAGGAAACCAACAGAATAGTATGAAAAAAATGCTTTGAAGGTTTAATAATATTTTAAATAAACGAATTTGTTGAAATAGAATTACGTTTTTTTTTTAATGCCGAGGCGATTTTACACGGTGCCATTATTAATACTTATATGAGTAATATTGTAATACTAATTTGAAATATACAACGAACAAATAATTCAGTGAACGAAAAAAATCGATAAAAATTCATTTATTGATAGAAAACGACAATTTTTTGTATGATTTTTTTTTTCAATTTATATAGCGCTGTTTTTTTACTTTCGCCTTGAACTTAGCAGTTAGCTCCAAAGCCCCATTTTGCAAGATGTGGGTCATATTTTTAAGG
>JAHDVE020007184.1:0-11568 GCA_022606495.2 Halesus radiatus | reverse complement strand
TATATCGTATTAAAAGTAATTTATCCATTTTTCTATTACGTTATGAAATAGAGGCCCTTAAACGAATTGATTTTTTGCGTTTTTAGATGCACCTTTAACAATTATTTGGGGGCTAGCGGTGATTTAAAAAAAAGTTTTGGCCCATCTACTTAAAATACTCTGAAATATAAAATTAAAAAAAATATATTTTCAAAATAAACATTATGGTGGACTTTAAATTAAATTAAAAACGATCAAATTGAATCTCCCAGGTTGAAGGGAGTTGGGACTCTTGTGCAGTTGGCACTTTTGTGCGGAATTCTCATAGAAAAATCATATATCATTTCATGCAAACTCTACTATTAACACCTGAACAAATCTCACCTCCATGAACCGGACACCCCTGCTAATCCACAAAACGAATCTAACCACTTGGTAAGACCTATGACAGAGGTGTTGGTTATCCATCAAATGGTTCCCTGGGCAGCGGTACCTACACCTACCTCTTAGATCGAATCTACCAAATCGAAAGTAGTTGGGACTCTTGTGCGGTTGGGACTCTTGTGCAATTGGGACTTTTGTGCGGAATTCTCATAGAAAAATCAAATATCATTTCATACAAACTCTACTGTTAAGACGTGCACAAACTTAACCCCCATGAACCCGGCACCCCTGCTAATTCACCAAACGAATCTAACCACTTGGTGAGACCTATGACAGAGGTGTGGTTATCCATTAAATGGTTCCCTTCTCCTCCTGCCTCCTAGATCGAATCTACCAGGTTTAAAGCAGTTGGGACTCTTGTGCAGTTGGGACTCTTATGCAGTTGGGACTCTTATGCAGTTGGGACTCTTGTGCAGTTGGGACTCTTGTGCGGTTGGGACTCTTGTGCAGTTGGGACTCTTGTGCGGTTGGGACTCTTGTGCAATTGGGACTTTTGTGCGGAATTCTCATAGAAAAATCAAATATCATTTCATACAAACTCTACTGTTAAGACGTGCACAAACTTAACCTCCATGAACCCGGCACCCCTGCTAATTCACCAAACGAATCTAACCACTTGGTGAGACCTATGACAGAGGTGTGGTTATCCATTAAATGGTTCCCTTCTCCTCCTGCCTCCTAGATCGAATCTACCAGGTTTAAAGCAGTTGGGACTCTTGTGCAGTTGGGACTCTTATGCAGTTGGGACTCTTGTGCAGTTGGGACTTTTGTGCGGTATTCACATAGAAAAATCATACATCATTTCGTACAAACTCTACTGTTAAGACCTGCACAAACTTAACCCCCCACCGACCCGGACACCCCTGCTAAGTCACCAAACTTAGCAAACGACTTGGGGTGATCCATGGTATAGGTGATACTTATCCATTAAATCCCGTGGCAGCGGTACCTACACCCGCCTTTCAAATTTAATTTCCCAGGATGAAAGCAGTTGGGACTCTTGTGCAGTTGGGACTCTTATGCAGTTGGGACTTTTGTGCGGAATTGTCATTGGAAAATCATATATCATTTCATACAAACTCTACTGTTAAGACGTGCACAAACTTAACCCCCCATGAACCCGAGCACCCCTGCTAAGGCACCAAACATAGCGAACCACTTGATGTGATTTATGGCAGTGGTGTTGGTTATCCATTAAATGATTCCCGGGGCAGCGGTACCTACACCTGCCTCCCTAATCAAATCTACCAGGTTAAAAGCGGTTGGGACTCTTGTGCAGTTGGGACTTTTGTGCCGTATTCACATAGAAAAATCATACATCATTTCGTACAAACTCTACTGTTAAGACCTGCACAAACTTAACCCCCCACGGACCAGGACACCCCTGCTAAGTCACCAAACTTAGCAAACGACTTGGGGTGATCTATGGTATAGGTGATGCTTATCCATTAAATTACGTGGCAGCGGTACCTACACCCGCCTTTCAAATTTAATTTCCCAGGATGAAAGCAGTTGGGACTCTTGTGCAGTTGGGACTCTTGTGCAGTTGGGGCTTTTGTGCGGAATTCTCATTGGAAAATCATATATCATTTCATACAAACTCTACTATTAACACCTGGAAAAATCTCACCTCCATGAACCCGGACACCCCTGCTAATCCACCAAACGAATCTAACCACTTGGTGAGACCTATGACAGAGGTGTTGGTTATCCATCAAATGGTTCCCTGGGCAGCGGTACCTACACCTACCTCCTAGATCGAATCTACCAGGTTGAAAGCAGTTGGGACTCTTGTGCGGTTGGGACTCTTGTGCGGTTGGGACTCTTGTGCAATTGGGACTTTTGTGCGGAATTCTCATAGAAAAATCAAATACCATTTCATACAAACTCTACTGTTAAGACGTGCACAAACTTAACCCTCATGAACCCGGCACCCCTGCTAATTCACCAAACGAATCTAACCACTTGGTGAGACCTATGACAGAGGTGTGGTTATCTATTAAATAGTTCCCGGGGCAGCGGTACCTACACCTGCCTCCTAGATCGAATCTACCAGTTTGAAAGCAGTTGGGACTCTTGTGCAGTTGGGACTCTTGTGCAGTTGGGACTCTTGTGCAGTTGGGACTTTTGTGCGGTATTCACATAGAAAAATCATACATCATTTCATACAAACTCTACTGTTAAGACCTGCACAAACTTAACCCCCCACGGACCCGGACACCCCTGCTAAGTCACCAAACTTAGCAAACGACTTGGGGTGATCTATGGTATAGGTGATGTTTATCCATTAAATCCCGTGGCAGCGGTACCTACACCCGCCTTTCAAATTTAATTTCCCAGGATGAAAGCAGTTGGGACTCTTGTGCAGTTGGGACTCTTGTGCAGTTGGGGCTTTTGTGCGGAATTCTCATTGGAAAATCATATATCATTTCATACAAACTCTACTGTTAAGACGCGCACAAACTTAACCCCCCATGGACCCGGACACCCCTGCTAAGTCACCAAACTTTACAAACGACTTGGGGTGACCTATGGTAGAAGTGTTGTTTATCCATTAAATCCTGGGGCGGCGGTACCTACACCCGCCTTTCAAATTAAAAGTCCTAGGTTGAAAGCAGTTGGGACTCTTGTGCGGTTGGGACTCTTGGGCGATTGGGACTCTTGTGCGGTATTTACATAGAAAAATCATACATCATTTCATACATACTCTACTGTTAAGACATGTACAAATCTCACCCGGATGAACCTGGGCACCCCTGCTAAGTCACCAAACATAACGAACCACTTGATGTGATTTATGGCAGAGGCGTTGGTTATCCATTAAATGGTTCCTGGGTGGCGGTGCCTACACCTGCCTCCGAAATTGAATCTCCCAAGTTAGAAGCAGTTGGGACTCTTGTGCGGTATTTGCAAAAAAATCGTCGAGGTAGTGTTATCCAACGAATCGTTCTAGGGCGGCGGTACCCATACTCGCTAAGAACCAGATATACCAGTTGATAAGCAAAGCACTCTGATTTAAATCGTATCAACAAATGAGCACGGTGAAGGACCACGTGCACGCCTTCGATAAACAAAGCGTCCTGATTGGTTTATTCAAATCGGATCAACAAAGGGAAAAGTGTAAAATGTATATGTGATGGAAAAATGGGCGTGGTTTACAGCAAAATCTATGTGACGAAAGTTGATCTTTTGGATCAACGTTTATATGCCTGCTTTGGCATTGGATCAACAAATTAGGGTGGATCAACAAATTCCTCCGGATCAACAAATTCCTGGCGTACCGTCGCGTCTGATCAACATAGTACGAGAGGGGATCTCTATATATATATATATATATATATGTAATGTTTACTATATCTATCAATACTTTATGATCGGTATTTATTTATAAATATGTATATGCAATATTCAATTTCAATAAGCACATTTATTACATTAATGTATATTTTTCTCTAACATCTAAAATCAAAATTAACGTTACTAATTATTAACATTCCAAACGATTTTTATTAATTCAAAGGTCGATATCATTCTAAATAAACCGATAAAATTAATTTGTCACACTTCCCGACGGGGGTCACTGACACTGAAAGTAAACAGTCGCATACCTCAATGACCTACATTCTCGACTGTATTAAACTAGGTCAACATTTCAAATTACCCCCCTCCCCCTTTTTTTTATCGAAATGTATAAATACATATATATATATATATATTTGAATTTCAGTACATTTTACAAAAGAAAAGGTACTCTTACAATTGTCGACATTTAATTGAAAAATAACCATCATCTTTGACCACATACTTGTAGTTGCGTACATAACTAATTTTTATAGCGCCGTTTTCATGGGAAAATTCAATTCAAAGGCGCTCCACATCCTTTCGAACATATTGATCTTATCTTCTATTTACGTTTATCAAGGTTCAGGCCTTTTCGAATTTCGGACCTTTTGGAGTCCTACCCTTTTCTCCAAACAAAATCAATTTACAGTTTAATTCAAACTACATGAGACAGTCAGGGTCTCATTAAATAAATCTGTCAACCAAACAAAAATACGTAATCTGTTATGTGCATTGTATTTATCTTTTTCATTTATATTCGTATGTAAGATTTCTGAATATCTAGCTCAGATTCACGACCTGTATTGAAGATTTCAGATCCACAATTTTTCGGAAAAACTGGAGTAATGTGGATTATAAAAAAAACTCATATTGTTTACATGTATTTATAATTTGTAACTGTTGATTGGACAGAGATAACTGCTGATATAAGCGTAGTTACTTCTGAACTTTTGATGCGGGGGATGGCCTTTCAACCCGGACCTTGCAAAAAATTGCAAGTATCTAATGTTGTTTGACGAGGGGACAAAACCGGTTTGATCTCTTTTAAATGTAGCTTGTCTGGAGGACGGGAATTCGGAGGGTCTTGGACCCATGAATATGGAAGGTGCTTTTTTCCGTCGCGGTATAGAGGATGAATCAGAACAAGGCACGAACCTAAAATTGAAGAGGTTCAGTATACTGGCTTTTCAGTCTGTACGTCTGTGAGAAGGGGGTTACCAACCGGAAGCGTGGTCACTCGAGTACTTTAGGGGTTGGTCTGGAGCCGAATTCCTTGAAAACAAACCGTATTCGATCACTTAAATTATAACATAACAAAAAGCTGAAAAACTAAAATCAAATCATGTAATTTTCCCAAATTTAGGAGAGTCTGGAGATGGCACCGAAACAAGTAAAACTTTACCTTTTAACCATGAAAAATTTTGAAACTAATCCATGTAGCATGACACATAAAACGATGAAGAAAGACGATAGTACTATGATCATTACTTATTAATAAATTTAAAAATGTAGCCACGTTGTATTAAATAGATCAGGAATAGTACAATTAGTATAGCCCAGAAGCTAAGTTTTCCCGTTAAAACTCACGATAAGTTAAAATAAAAAAATTAGGGGCACAGTTAGGAAAATTCTGGTGATCCTATAGGAAATTAATGTAGATTACATACTAGGATAGTAATGTAGATTACATACTAGGATAGTAATGGAGAGTTCAGAACATCAAAGTCTAAGATACGAATGCTAGGAATATAATTCTGTCAATGGTATGCGAGAGTCTATCTGCGCTACAAAGAATAGGTTTTACTACAAAATAAGACCTTGTTTTTCCAATCCAACCAAAAATCAAAACACAACGTAGACTCGGAGAAGCTTGGGAAATTGACCATTCCAGTGGGAAAATTTCCGTAAAAATTATGAACATCGGAAACACTCGGATGTTAGCATAGGGCTAGGCTTCACGCGCTGGCCAAGGAGGAGAAAAACCTCAAATTGAAAGGAAAACTTCGAAAAAGAGTTTGCCGATCACATCAGTTAGGAAAATTTAAGGTAGCAGTAGAGGAGTCACCTCAAATTGGAGGCGAGAACAGAAGTCTATTGCTAAATTAAATCATAACGAAGGAAGGGCGGGCCACCACAGTAACGAAGTTACAACAAGAGGGGGGAGTCCAACTCATGTGTAAGAATTCAAAGAACATTTTTACGTTTCATAAATTTTAAAGTTAACATTCCTTTAGAGCACATATTTACTCATCGTTAGTGAATATTTGAGATATTCCAACTTTAGAAAACAGACGGAAAATTAACGACCCAACTATTTTTATTGTTAAATTGTAAATTCAATTGTTCTTAACTCCTGCATTTAATCAACCTATACATGTCTAAACGAAGTACAATACAAACATTAACATTTTACATATGTATATCCCGTTCCAACTATAGTTTGCATTCCCCAATTCCACGCTTACAGAGTCTTGGTAACAAATACTTAAATGATATGGATGTATTTGACAATAATCTAAACATGGCAAATTAAAAAAAGGAGGAACGTATTATTTCTACCTAGTTTATAAAATATTGTCAACTACAACTTTTTACATTATTTACTTATTTGTTATTATTGTTAATATTGACTTTGTATTCTTGTGTATTTTTAGTTCTGGTGCAGTTTTTTTTTCTTTTTCGTGTAATTGTAACTTTCGTGCATGTTCTCTATTTTTATTTTTTTATGTAATTTAAAAATTATGTGTTTGTATGTAGAAGCCCTCTGGGCGTTTAAATAATAAATAAATAAACGTGATTTTCCCTCCTTTTATATGTCTATAGGCAGGCAATATCTACAGTACCACTTTGAAAATAATAAATTGCTTGTAGAAAGGAAGTATGTTATACTCGTATGTGTAGTAAAATGTGGAGAAAACTTTATTAACTGGTATAACATTTAAAAATATGTGGTGTTGAATTGTTATAAAAATTATATATTTACTTAAAAAATTTAAATTGTAAATTTAAAACTGCTTTTGGATTTTGGAGTGAATTATATAGCTTAGTGGAGAGATATTTATAATTCCTTTAATTATAAATATCTCTCCACTAAGCTATATAATTTACTTTCACCGGACATAATAAAAAATAATAAAATAAAAAAAACAGAAAAGATTTCAAAAATCAAATCAAAACCTGGCTCAAAGAAATCAAAAAAGAGAAGCATCCAGCATCTTGAAAAGAACTACGTTGGAACTTAAAACCAGTTTTAAGTAAAACCTAGCTCGCCTCAGCACAGGAACCCATAGTGAGGAGGACTAAGAAAAACATCATATGTTGTCTTATCAGCTTTGTAAAATTTTAATAACTACATGAAAAAAATATGTATTGAAACTAAATATAATAATAAATATAATTTAACATCTCTCCTTAATTTCATCAAATCTTTTGTTCGGGAAAACCATTATAAATCAAACCACCAGTAATACTAGGAAACTAAAATGAAGAAAATAAAATTAACAACCCCATCCGAATAAAATCCATACAGAATTACACACCCCGCACGATCACGAAAATATATCACCCGCCCCTCTGAATTCATTTCCCAAAATACATCTTTACAATTTGCTCAATTTCCAACATCCACAAAAGCCAGACAGTTCTTTGGGAATTATGGGGGGAATATTGTGAAAGTTGACACTGAGTTGACTCCTGGTGGATATCTGTATGACATTTGAGAAGCAAAAGCGTGTCCTGTGAACAGCGGCTCGACAACATAAAGCTCTCCGCCTAATGAACCTTCACACCTAGAAGCCATTTGCTTTGAAGTCTCCATGAACAGAATAATACGGTAAATATCATTTACAAACACAACCCTTCATTTTATTTTGTTGGGGATCTGAAAGCTCACGCGAATGTAACTATAGGTCTGTAGTTCCAAAAAACACATAACATTTAAATTTTAAATTTATTTATTTATTTCATAATGTTGTAAAAAGTTGCAAAAAATGTGTCCTTGCTGAAGTGCTCCGTTCTGAGGTCGCATTGTACATGGTTTTATGTACGTGTTATAAATTATGTATATAAGGTTTATGTAAGTTTGTTAAATATTTTCAGTGAGTTTTCGTAATTACGTTAAAATATTACTAGTGGAAAATATATTATAATGCAATAACTTAATAAAAATTCTAAAATCTAGGAGAAAACATACCGCGACCGTTAAACTCTGTTCGATTGTAATATCATAGGTGTATTCTTCCTTCCCGTGTCCATTATCCATAACTTATTACTTATTTCAAGTCCGTCAATTTTGAAATGGTTTTTATTGCTAGAGGGAGGATGTTAAATACTTTTATAGAGAAATATTGCATATTTGTTTGTCCAAAAGTTATTTTAGTTGTAAGTTGGTGGAATGTAAGTTGTAATGAAGATCTTGTAAATCGACCGGAGTTTGTATGTGCAAAGTTATCCTGGTTTTTGAATGCGTAATTCAAAATATATTTTGTGTGTAATTGTTTCAGAGACATAAAATTCAGGGCATTAACACAGGAGTTTTTGTGATGTAGGTGTGCTTAATTAGCGGTAGAGGTAACTATTCCCTTAGGAACTATAACAAATGAAACACATCTCGAAAGACGTGGTGAAACTGTATACCACTAACTAACTAAGCAACTAACCATCACGTCATTTCCCCGCAGGGGTAGGCAGAAAGGACGGACCGCCAAACAACTCGATCTTGGCATACACTTCTTGCTTCATTCACATTCATACAAGGCCTCATACATTCTCTTCTGTTATTCCGACTTCTGACATGGCCCGACTCGAGTATTTGATTCACTTGATCGTGCCATATCTTCCGCGGGCGTCCCCGGCTTCTTCTTCCATTCACATTCGCATCATATATTCTCCTTACACTCCTTTCTTCGTTCATTCGCTCTACATGCCCAAATCATCTAAGCGTCCCTTTCTTAATCTTGCTCACTACGCTTACATCAGCCTTGCATTCTTTACGAATCTCAACATTTTCACTCGATCATACATGGTTTTACCACACATTCGTCTCAGAGATCTCATTTCTACAGCATTCAGTCTACTTTCATCCTCCTCTGCCAGTTCCATGCCTCACTGCCATACATCAGAGTTGGTATCAGCACTCCATTGTGGACTGCTAGCTTCGCTTCTTTGGACAACTTTTTGTTTGCGCCAACCGCATTCAGTCCTCCGTTAATGGAGTTTCCTGCATTCACCCTTCTTTCAATATTCCTATCAGTCTTTCCATCTCTCGTAAACATACTTCCCAAATACACAAACTCATCAACCTGCTCCAAGTATTCATCATTCACAACTATATTGCATACTGTTTTCGTACTTTCTCTTTCAAACACCATGACTTTGGACTTATTTACATTTATCATTAGCTCATTCTTCATACATACTTCGTTCATCCTAGATACGAGGGACTGTAGATCTTCCATACTGTTAGCAATCAGCACCGCATCATCAGCATACAACAGGCAACATACTTGCAGACTACTCATTTTCGCGCCCAGACCCACCTCTTTCAATTCTTGAATACAATTATCCATGTATAGATTGAATAACCACGGTAACATTACGCAGCCTAGCTTAACACCTTTTGTGATGTCAAACCACCCCGTAAAATCACCGTTTGCCCTAACACATGCAACGCTTCCCTCGTACAGCGATGCCATTGCCTGTATAAGATTTGTATTCACACCATACTTAGACAACACCTTCCATAACTTATTTCTGTCAACTCTGTCGTATGCTTTTTATAGATCTACAAAAGCACAGAAAAGTTTCTGTTTTTTCGCCAGAAACTTCTCTGTGAGCATACGCAACGAGAAAATCTGATCCATGCACCCCCTTCCACTCATAAATGCGCCTTGCACATCCCATATTTTATCCTTTGTTTTCATTTGTACCCTTTCAATCAATATCCTACCATACAGCTTACCAAATGAACTTAACAGGCTAATAGCCCTGTGATTTCCAAATTCCAGGCGTGACCCTTTACCTTTGTAGAGACATAATCACAGCCCTTCCCCAATCTAATGGGGTGTAACCCTCCTCTAGACACTGGTTAAAAAGTTTGCATAACCATGTGAGAATTATACGGCTATTTCCTTTAAAGTATTCAGCAGCAATATTGTCGAAACTAATAGCCTTACCATTCTTCATACATCTAATTGATCTTTTAATTTCATCCATGCTAATTTTGGGAACATTCACCCCATCGTCATTCATACCTGACTCGCCACTGGAATCTCTATCACTCGTTTGCCATGTACACTGAATATATATATATTACACTCCAGAAATGCCTCCCATGGTTCCACGTAGATTTTAATGGAAACCAATATCGCCACTGACTTGGTGACTTTTGGTTTTAGCCCATTTTGCACATCTTTTGTCTCTCTTACACTATTTGACATCGTATATGGTCATTGCATTTGATCGAAATTAAAATTCATAATGACGATAAAACGAATTTCCATTTTTCAAAATTTAAGCGAAGAATGGTCAGACTTTTGGATCACGAAATATGCCCATATATGTTCTTATTTATTCTAGGATCATATAAAATATTACGAATGAATCAATCCGATTTTAGCTTAGATGAAATTGGGGATGAACCAGGAAGACATGATCCAATCAATTAAATCGAGTCACGATAATCGGAATAATGAAAGAGTTTGAGACAATGCATACATTTGAATAAAGCAAGCTGTTTGGAAAGATTTGTGTGGAATCCCATCTTCACTAATTACTTCTTGAAAATTATACTTTGTCTAGTTATACCCCGACTACAAGATCGCCCAATCTCCCAAATCGAACGTTTGAGGGGTAGTTCGTACGCATTGGGCCAACGTTGGCTCGAGTTCGGCGAGTTCACCCGAGATCGCTCCGGTGGCGATCTAGTTGGCCCAATCTTCTAAATAGTTGGCCGAACTTGCTCAAACCAGCCAACGCTGGCCGCTCAGTACGACTTCAGCAGGCGGTACCAACAGATGTGCTGCGGGAAGAATAAAACATGACTGAAATATGTTTATAATGATGAAAAAAGACTCACATATGCAACTAACCCCCAAATAAATTCCCAAATATGCCTTATGAATATTTGACTAATAATAATTATAATTGGATTATTTGTAAAACGTCGTTTTTTATGAAAAATCACCTCAATAGCGAAATTCATGTAATCCGTTGTATAATCGTAGCTAGTTGTAATATATTTTTGCGCTGCAATCTGGTTCAGGCTGTGCGTAAAACTAAAATACGGAGCTAAAACAGGTGCAACAGCTACCGTTATTTTTATTTCCGGTATTATGAGAACCTAATGAGAACCGAATTGTGTCAATAATATTATAAATTTCGGTAGAATTTCAATGAATATCGGTAGATCGATAGATTTCAGCTAAAATGGTATTACTAGTGTGCAGTTCGTAGTTGGAACGTTGGCCGATCGTGTAGTTACTCGATTTATTGTCGCTATACTCGTACAATCGGTCCACATCCCAACTCCGAACCGAGTTCGGGTTGGCGATTGTGTGGTCGAGGCATTAGATTCCTCATGTTTTTGGTACAAATACGAAGAATTTTTAATGGCTTTTCATTCAGCGGTGGAAGAATAGACACAATGCACATCCAAATCGATCCATCACCGCATTGTTACATTCATCATTAGTGAGTTTACTAATTAAAACAGACATGGTTACATGCATTGCTATCGATAAAGGATATTGGATATCCGCTTCTATTTGCAACCGATGCGTTTCGAAATGATACCGAAAATAGCTT
>JAHDVE020007183.1:0-86240 GCA_022606495.2 Halesus radiatus | reverse complement strand
AATACATAATATTGCAATGGCAAGATAAATCGTGATAACTCAGTAGTTCACGGGGGAAAACATAATATTGCAATGGCAAGATAAATCGTGATAACTCAGTACTTCACGGGGGAATACATAATATTGCAATGGCAAGATAAATCGTGATAACTCAGTAGTTCACGGGAGAATACATAATATTGCAAAGTCGAGATAAATCGTGATAACTCAGTTAATGTTCACGGGAGAATACATAATATTGCAAAGTCGAGATAAACCGTGATAACTCAGTAATGTTCACGGGAGAATACATAATATTGCAAAGTCGAGATAAACCGTGAAAACTCAGTAATGTTCACCGGGGAATACATAATATTGCAATGTCGAGATAAATCGTGATAACTCAGTTAATGTTCACGGGAGAATACATAATATTGCAAATTCGAGATAAATCGTGATAACTCAGTTAATGTTCACGGGGGAATACATGTTTCCGAAAACTTTCTCAACGTAGATAGGCAATATCGTAACAAAAATATGGATTTATGATCAATGTTGTTGCACTAAGTCATTGTATGAGAACATAATTTAGCGCCTTTATGAAAGTTAATCAGTATTGTTCGCGAGAATTCAGTGCATTACATTTATTTAGTAGGATGTGAGATTCACAAACCAATAATATATAACAGTTATAAAATCATTTGTATAATCCACAAGACAAAAAGATATTGGCGCGACCAGTATTTGAACTCGGAACCTTACACTATCCGGTATTTCGTAACCGGTGAGCTATCACGTCAACCTTCAAACCTGCCGAGTTTCTCCACTATAATAATTTTATTGTGCAGATACCATATTATATTATAAAACGGTGTTTTCGACATTACTAACAATGTTTTATTTTTTTCCGTTAGATGCCTTTATGATATAAGCGAGGCTGTTTTCAATAAGGCCCGGATGTTTCATCCGTGATTAGCGGCTAAAACGACAATGGCCTTATCATTTAAAAGTTGAGACTTACTTAAAAATTTCAAGCCGTTGAAATTGAACATTTTAAATGCTAGAAACATAAAGTTGAATAACTTTAAATTTATCTAGACAACCGCTTTAGCTATACCACTGATGAAAAAACCGGGCCTAAATATCCGCTAGATGGCTAGATGATGTCGGGGAACACTTTCCTACTACTTTGCAAAATAATCGACTTAGCAGATTTGTTATCTATTCTATAACATAGTTCAGTTCTCAGCGTTATGTAACAAACTTTTATCAACATAGTATTGCCTATGATAATATATGTTGGTATTATGTCATAAAGTGATGTTGGGATTGAATTAAATCGCTGTCCAGTTCATTAGTCTGCAACCTTCAACTTGACCCGCCTCGTGGTTGGTTGTTGGTTCTGATGGCGGCGGGGAGAAAAAGCCCGCAAACGAGAAATACCGGGTGTCCACGAGCTAACTGACTGCCGGCATCAGAGAACGGCCGCTCAGTCAGTCCTACATTATACTCGTATCCTGTGGAGTGGTCGAGTGACAACAACGGCGGTCGACATATGCGGCGACGGTAAATAGCGAATTAGTAACATTTTACCGTGATATCGAGATGGTTTTACTCAGATCTCTTTAGCAAACCCTGTGGAATAGGTACTCTGACGTTTTCCTGTAATCATGGCCGAACTAGGCAAATAAACCTAACGGAAACATAATATAATATACAATTAAAAAATTGATAATATTTATACATATAGGTAATATATGTATGATATGGAGGGCACAGTTCTAAAGTGAACCAACTCCTTCAAAGTTGATTTCGAGACAATGTGACCTAAATTTTCTTTTCATACAAATATTCTGTTACAACTTATGCTAACCTTTATTATAATTGTATGATTTGTGAAGCTCAAAGTTTGCACCAAAAATGAAGTTTACATAAAAATAAGAATAATAAATTTAAAATTTAAAAAATTGCCACGGCCGAGAATCGAAGCCTGATCAACTGATTGGAAAGCAACTATGCTGACAACTATTACACCACCTACCAGTAAGAACGGGGGGATAAATTCATTATATCTACTGAAAATAAGAATAAATATATTTTATAATTTTAGAATTAGAATGTTACGCACCAAAAAAATCTCATCATATGTAAAATTATATTGATTAATTATCTTTCTGTTCTATTTATAAAAAAACGACACAACGTACTTTTTAGGTTTTTTTTTCTTTAAAAAGTTGAACATGGTACCTATAACAGTATCCTGTAATGTTATATACTTAATTAATAAAATGAACTTTCATTTATTAGGGCCTTCCATACGACTGGTTTGCCCGATACTGACTAAAGCCTCCCGACCGGATGGTCGAACTTCTGGACCCAGTGGCTTTACCCAGTATCGGGCAAACCAGTCGTGTGGAAGTTCCATTACTACGGCACGCAGATTTTCTGCGTTATAATTCCAATGCATCCACGTACTACAAACTTTTGACCCTTTCTAAACGTGGCTCATTTCGGAGTTGATAGTTTAATACAAGGCTTTTTTATTATGTTTACTTATATTTTTATTTGGGTAGTATTAGTTAGTTACATATTTAAAAATTTGATTAATATACAATTTAGTGCAATATATACTATTATTTATATAGTTTGGGCATGTAGAGCGAATGAACGAAGAAAGGAGTGTAAGAAGAATGTATGACGCGAATGTGAATGGAAGAAGCCGGGGACGCCCTAGGAAGACATGGCACGATCAAGTGAATCAAATACTTGAGTAGGGCCATGTCAAAAGTCGGAATAATAGAAGAGAATGTATGAGACGATGTATGAATGTGAATGAAACAAGAAGTGTATGCCAAGACCGTTGGCGGTCCGTCCTCTCTGCCTACCCCTGCGGAGAATCGGCGTGATGGTTAGTTAGTTAGTTATATTATTTCATAATGTACGGTGTAGCTTGTGCGTAAGAAAGGAGTGCTTGTTAACATAAAAAAAACTTTATAATGTAAACAAATACATATATAAAAGAAAACATAAATATGTATGTGAAACATACATTTAAAAATACGTATATAAAAAACGTACATAGTTAACATGCAATAACATTTAAGTTTACATTGTAACAAGGTACGTAGATTTATTTTCCTTGCTGGAAATAGGCAGGGATTCTCATTATTTATATACGACTTCAAACGTGAGAAAAGACAAATCATTCTAAAGATAATGTACTCCTATTTCCACGGTCCCAACGTAAGGAAACTTTAAGAAATTGGCTTTATAGTTATCACGAAGATTATTTTTTAATAAATCAATAAATTATCAAAAATATGAACAGTTGATTTAAATTCAATTGATTAAACTGTTATACGTACTCGATATTATTAGCACATGCTGCAATAGATTAGATACCTACATAAGTTAATAGTTCGTAATTCGTGAGGTGTTTATATAAATACTATATTATTAGATTGCCGGTGTCTACTAGTGATGGACAACAAGCAATATCTAAATCGATATTCGATTCGGATACGCTGAAATAAACGAACGATGTTTCGAATTATCGATTCCACAGACCAACGAAGATTTATGTATAATTTATGAAGTAAAAATTATGAACATATTTTTATTTTTTAAATCGTTGAATTAATTATTATTATTATAAGGATTGCAATGCCCCAAAGACTAAAAACTAACAATGCTAATAAATTATGAAGAATTCAAAAATGGTATTCTCACTGCTTTTTTTTCTGCTGTTTTCTTAGTCTTACTGCCTCCAGACGGTTGGGAGCAGTTGGGACTCTTGTGCGGTATTCAAGTAAAAAAAAATATATATATATATGTATTTTTTAAAGTTTCTTGGGGGAATTGAGCTATAAACCTACAATAACAATTTGTTTCATAACATATTCCGTATGTACACCCGCCAACAAACAAATCACCTCAATATTTAAGGTCTTTTCACATCTACCGGCACCGTGCAGTGCAGACATGTACAGTGGCGTGCACGGCAAAGAAGGGAGTATTCACATTTCACCGTGTGTGAATTTATTCATAGATAATTTAAGCAATAATTTTGCCGTGGCTTCCACTTTACGTGTCTGCACTGCGCGATGCTGGTAGATGTGAATCGAATTTTAAAAGCATTACATGCCAAAAGTGTTTTTTTTTTAAATATGAAGAATTGACGCCATATGCTAATTTGCATAATAATAATTTTAAGTTTCATTTTAAGAGGAACGGCTGCGCTGCCTGTTTCATACATAACTTAATTTTGAATTTGATGCCAAAATACCCATCCAAACTGAATGATATATTTTTAAAAATTAAAGGTTTAGTAAATATCTAATGCGGATGAGAAGTATTTTACTTATTTTTGTTTTAAATTATGAAGTATACGAGGTGTGTTCAAAAGAAAAGGTGAATTTTGATTTTTCGCGGGCTGTGTATATTCGATTATCGATTTTTTTATGTTGGTACACATATGTTTATCATATGTTAGCATTATCAGCCATTTTGGATCAGTGGTTTATTTTTGACAAGTGGAAAGGTTAGTCACGTTTTTGGGTGTTCTTCGATTTTTTACTTTTTATTATTTTAGTAAAAAATCGAAAAAAATCGATTTTTTGGATTTTTTGAAGAAATGCTGATAAGGACATAAAAAACAAAGCAAATCTAAAATTTCACTTTAATCGGACTGATGATGCCCCAGAAAACAGCTATCAAGTTCCGACCAAAACTAGGAAATTCCTCCATAGGATTAACAATTTTTTTCTAAAAAGAATCAAAAAATGATCCAAAATGGCAGATAATGCTAACATATGATAAACATATGTGGACCAACATAAAAAAAAAAACGATAATCGAATGTACACAGCCCGCGAAAATTCAAAATTCACCTTTTCTTTTGAACACACCTCGTATGCTGTATTTTTTTAAAATGATCGTATTTGCTATGTAAATATGATTATGTAAATAAAAATATAAAAGCAAAACATTTAAAAAAAAAAAAAATTCGGGTTGATATTTTAAATTATGTACGGCAAATTTGTGTTCCAACGTAAATAGGTCCTTTTTAATTTATTTTAAAGTCCACTACAATGCTTATTTTAACATTTTTTTTAATTTTATTTATATTTCATTTTATTTTCAAAGGAAATGGGGTAAAACTTTTTTTACATCACCGTTAGCCCCTAAATAAGTGTTAAAGGTGCCTCTAAAAACGCGAAAAATCAATTCATTTAATGGCCCATATTTCATAATGTAAAACAAAAATAAATAAATTACTTCTAATCCGTAGTAGATATCTACTATAATTTTTTATGAAAAAAAGATAATTAGGTTTAGGTGAGTATTTTGGCCTCAAATCAAAAATTAAGTTTTGTATGAAACAGGCCGAGCAGCCGTTCGTCTTAGAACATCCACACATTTTTAACGGTTCCAGTTTACGAAAATACCACATCGATTATTTTTAGAATCCAAATATTTCGGAGGATAAAATAATCGTTTATTTCTAAATGCACATCACTATTACCTATGAACCAAAGCTATGCACAATGCACAAACCATTATATAAGTAGGTACTCAGTACTCAGGTATGACTAAGCCCCTGTGGTCAGTGGCCGAGTAACGTCTTCTTTATTTTGGAAAGGATATTTTATTATCTTGATACGTGATCGAGAAGATTTATTTTCAATCAGACGTTTTTATTCTAAATCTGGTCACGCGCCAAGTTACGCATTTGTTAATAGACAGATAATATATTTATAAGAAAGTAAACGTGCAACAATTGAATTAATTTGCAGTTACCAGCTCTTTCCCACAGAATGTACAAACGAGATAGAATTTAACTTCGTTTCACTTCTACTTTTTATAATAGTTATACTCGTACGTTAAAGCGTTTCATGAATGCTATTGAGTTCTTAAAATCTGCAATTAGTATGTAAATTAAATTAGAAAAACATGCGTTTTTTTAATATATAATGGCTACGCATTCAAATCAATCCTGGTGGAAAATAATTTAAAATTTTACCGGCTTGCGATGGGCGAATGGATTTGCAATTGCATCAAATTTCGTCCCACGAGGTTTTTTTTTTAAATTATCTATTTGATCTTGCTACATAGCAATCACATAAGTTGTAAAACTCATTTTGGATTCGAAGAATGGCAGAATGATTTTCTCCGTGGAAGAGCGGTATGAACTTTAGCATTGAGTGCAGAGTCCCGGGTTCAAAACCTGACGATTTAAAAAGTAGTCTAATATGTAGTCTTGGCAGATACTCACTTAATAGTGCCTCCACAATATCGTTTTCACCCGTACTAAAACCGTAAGCCACGTCCGGCCGTCTGATCATCTTTCAGAATTGAAACGTTGCTTGACTGGCTTAGGCCGGGTTGTTTCATAGTTTAGCCTTGGTTTAGCAAAATGTATGCCAAAAATTGATATTTTAAACTCCATTCTAACCTTAAAAACTGTTATTATTTTAACTCATTGAAATATTTATGGTATGATTAGTTTTAAATGTTAGAACAGAGTTTAAAAATATGCAGTTTGGCTATACTCATAAGTTTGCCTAAACTACGAAAAAATGAAACAACCCGGTCTTATAATATTTAATAACATATTAACTTGAATTCAATTACTTCTAAAAATTAATCTTCCCCTTTCTTCAACCTCTCCCCATTCGACAACAACACATTCAGCATTGTATAATTTATAGTACTGCATAGATTCACGGACTATGATTTTTTAAAAATATATACAGAGTGTATTAGGACGTGATTCCTGAGCTTATTTGGAGTCAGAAATGTATGTAGATGGCATTTTGGTTTCCGGTGAAGGATTTTTTGGTTTTAATTTTTTTTTTCAAATTCCATCATGAAAACTTTTTTGTCGTCGCTGGTCAACTCAGCTGAGTACCGCCCGCCCCGACCCTACCTGTCCAATGTTTTTTTTTAATGCTTTCGAGTGATTTTATTTATTTATTAAACACCTATACAGAATGTCCGGGGATAAAGTGTCGTAACTTCGAGGGATGATTCTATGTGATAGTAAGTACAAGTAAAAAAGATAAATAACTTTTTTTTTTAAATATATTTTCATATGAAGCGCTAACTTGGTGATGTGACATTATAATTTAAAAAATAAATAACTTTTGTCGATATTTCAACGTTTAAAACTATCTTTCAGATAAAAAAGTTGAATTGTTTGTATGGAAAAAAATCTTCCATGAAAAAATACTCTTCTTCCATCGTGTAGAATCAGTTACTGCACTTTACCGCCCTGTATATAAAAACAGCACTACGTGCTTTGATTATCCAAGTGTATAAAAAAGATTATGAAAAAAAAAAAAAAAAAAAAATTGCTATGTCGAAAGGAATTCATACTGTCTTATGATTTTTTTTTAAATTTGTAATTTTTTTTGTGAACACGAACATTATTAATGATTACGTACATACTTAACCAATGAGGTTAAATATTGTTTTACATGAATACCGCACAAGAGTCCCAACTGCTCCCAACCGTCTGGAGCCAGTGAGACTATGGCATTCCCAATTGGGGAATGCTGTGAGGCTGAAGGTATTGGGGAGGAGAAGGAGAAGGAGAAGAGGTAGGTGGGGAAATACCTGGCTATTCAGATCTGGTCACCAAACACGGCTAAAAGCCATTTCAAGCAACGTTTCAATTCTGAATGGTGGTCTTTCACCAGGGCGATACTGAGAGTATCTTCCACTCTGGAGCGTGCGCAAATATGTTATATATTATTTTTAAATTAATTAATTGTGAAACAACACAAATTAATTAAATAAAATTTACTTGCGCACGCCAAAAAATCCGGATTTGAACCCGCGACCTTCGGATTCGTAGTCGAGAGCCTTACCCCTCGACCATGGAGGCCGTCAAACCGTATTACCCGACCAACCTGAAAAACTCTTAGATGTCTATGAAAACATTATAAATGAATAAGTATTATTTTCTTGTAAATATAACTATTATTTAATTCATCAAATTCACCTTTACGCAAGCATTAATTTTTTTGCTATCGGTTATAAAAACGGTTACACATTTGAAACACGACGAACAACATCTTTGTCCGTTGGAATTCCTATTTCAGTTGATGATCTAAGTGTGGAGACGGTCATTGATTATTGTTTGCCGTGACGTTATAATATATTCATGCGTTTAAATTTACTGGCGTAAGTCAAAGAAATGCGAATAAAAATTACATTACTTCCCACGAAATAAACATATTTTGAGTTTTATGTAACAGAATTCATAATATTGAATGTAGTTTTGGAACGACGATAAATATATTGTTGTATTGAATCAATTAATCAATATTTCATGACTTCATAAAACAGAAAATTGTCCGTTTGTCTGAAGCAGTAAAAACTCTTGAACGGTGAGCTCTGGCATCTTGTGAAAATCGCAAGGTTTTATCAGGTCGGAGCCAACAGTTTCTAAGCGAACGTAAATATTTAATTATTTCTAATTTTGAAACTGTCAATTCATGGTGAAATTCCATTTTAATACGATTTTTTTTGATAAAAAAACCTTTCTAACGTTCTATCAATAAACAAGTGGAAGAAAGTTACAAAGGTTTTTTTTATAAAAAAATAAAAATCATAGTATCTATTTAAGATCGCAGTATTACAAACCGTGATGTTATCTTCAATATATAAAAATAAGAGTGTCACGCGCGGTGTTTGTTTTGTATACAAATCTAAAGTTTTATTCCGAGCATGATGAAATTTTGCATACTTGACCTTTAAAACAAGAGTAAGGTCACTGTCTACATGATATTTCGAAAAACCACTCCCATCCAGTGGCGTTCATTGCTCAACAACCAAAGGTAGGCTATGTGTAGTTTCCATTGATTTGAAAATGGCTATTTTATTATCATCTTTCGCTGATTGTTATGTCCAACTAAATAAATGGGCGTACAGGTTTCATACTCATGGAAGGAAAAAAAATTATTAAATTTTTGTCGTATTTTTCTATTAACGTTTAATTTCTTTATTTAGTTCGCTTTTTGGTGTAGGCACAGTTTTTGAGTCTTTTGGACTGCACGCCACTGCTACCACCCCTTAAAGCGGGATTTTGGTACTTCTTGATGAAATTTTGCTCACTGACGTTTAAAATAAGAGGAACTACTGGGTAGGGGTAGAGGTAACAACAAACCATTCATAACCCCGGGCCACGTAGGCTAGTTCAGATAGTGAAATATAAATATAACTGTCCAAAACTAAAAGAAGACTAAGACACCATATTTTCAGTAAGAAAAGTGAAAATAGCGTGGAAACTCGGGCGAAACCGGGTATTAACTACTTGTTAAAGGCATACTGCTAATAACTCCGTCGTAACATCTCATATTTCCCATAAACGACCAATGTAAATAAAAGGAGAAGTTATAACGGAGCTCTCAACGGCAGGACCAAAGATAATCATTTGGGTGGGTATTATTGAAAACTTCCATAGGCATACTGCTGATAACTCCGTTGTAACATCTCCCTCTTTCCCATAAACGACCAATGTAAATAAAAGGAGAGGTTATAACGGAGCTCTCAGCGGCAGGACCAAAGATAATCATTTGGGCAGGTACTATTGAAAATTTCCATAGGCACACTGCTGATAATTCCGTCGTAACATCTCTCTTTTCCATAAACGACGCATGTAAGAAAAGAAAGTTCATAACGGAGCTCCCAGCGGCAGGACCAAAGAAAATGATTTAGGACTATTGAAAACTTACAAATTAGATTTTTAGATGGGTTTTATACTGCAATTTTTTTTTTAAATATTTTAATTTTGTTCACATGACCGTTGCGAGCGTGGCCATTATTATGGTAAGACATTTTTTTCCAAGATGATAAAGAGGTCGCATCGCAGGACCGGTCTCGTACAAATTATTATTCGGTCTCTTCGGCGCATACCCCGGCAGATGAACCTCTTAGGAATATATAAATACCAAGAAACAATACAATTTTTATCATTTTTTATATTTTTAATAACTTGTGCACCTAATACTAAACGAAAATGCGGGTTCGCGACGCGCATACTAATTTGATGGCCATGCCTGTTAATTCTTACCTTTCCTTAAGGTTTTTTTTTGCTGCACGCTTCTTCGTATTAACCCTTTCAGCACCAGTGTACTTCCTCAAGCACACGAAGAAAAAAATTAATATCTCTTGATTTTGTGAAACAACCATTTTCTTTTTCTGCTAGGCTGCAATCCTTATCCAGCGACAAATACCACAAATAAAGTGAAGAACCCGATTCGGCGGTCTTCCATACATTATTATTTTTATAGAACATTTGTTTGTTTGTTAGTTTTGTTTTTCTTTTCTAATAAAAAAAAATAACCCTCTGACGTCTAAAAATAATAATAAACACATTATATTTTTATTTAAATTTATAAGCAAAAAAGTAAATTATGTACCAAGAATTAATTATTTAAGGTGTTGTCAAAAATAAAATATTCTACAAATGTGGAAACAAAGGTGCGGTGCTGACAGGGTTAATGTTTCAATTTGGAGGTTTATAATAATTCTTCTGAAACCCTAAAAACGAAAAAAATGTTATTTCGTGTGACGAGAATTGTCAGTCAACATAAAAGACCGTGAACGGTTTAAAACGAAATCCGACGAAGTAACTCACGAAGCATGTCCGCATACCTAGTTTTAATAGTAAAATAGATGTAGTATAAGTATTAAAATACCAAAAAGTGCAAACATCATTATTCCAGGAATATTAAATTTAAAAAACTCCATATCCACAGAGCAAATAATACAAAGAGATGCCCTAGCACGCAAGAGTAAGCAACCAAAATAAGAGAGACGGGGGAGAGGCAGGCGTGTCGCCAATTAAAGCAGCAACTAAGTACAAAAGTTCGGCTCGTTTGCAAAAACTGAATATTCAGTTTGACCCAAAGTCTGAGTCAAAATCACGCGAAATAAACGTGGACGGCAGAGAACAAAAGCTGGCGCCAAAATGGGTGTCACGTGACCGTTGCCTCCAGCCGTCGAAGTAGTACTTAGGGCAAGTCTATTAATTCTAAAGTTAATTCTGACGTCGGTGTATATAACCCACGATGAAAATGAAGATTTGATGAAAAGTTGTCTTAATAGGCTGTGCAAATTTCGTGACGCCAGAGCTCACCGTTCGAAGTGGTAAGCATAAAGAACGCCGTTAGAATCATCGCGGTTCTGAAATGAAAACATCGCATCACCTGCGTTGGTTTGCGAAAATATGGTTGCTGCATTTTAAAAGATTTAATTTAGTTGCGGTGCAGCCAAAATTTATAAAAAAGAAATCAACTTTCTAGCGAAATCTATTGTGACTGGAATTTTGAGGTGACATCGTGTTTTCGAATCTATTAAATGTATTTCACAATCAGACGATATTTTTACGTTGGTTAGAATTTAGAATAGGTGAACGTGACCAATGCGTTTTAAGATCTTTTGACATGCATCATAGTATGTTTCAAGTAGGAACCGGCATTTACATAAAATATTATTCATCTAGTAGGTGGGCAAAGTGAGGATAGCATTGTGCCGCAGGTAAACGACAAATGTATGTATTATTTCATACTTGAGCGCAAAAAGTCTTATGAATAATGGCTAGGTACCAGACAAGCTGGGGGGCAAATTTAGCAACACCGCTACGCCTATTTTAAAGTAATAAAGCTTCGGCGACATCCAAAATAACGGTTGAAGGCATTAAACGGTAAAGTAATACCTTGACGAAAATAGAATGGTACGACACTGATTGTTGTTATTTTTTTTTGCAAGGGGGTTCAATTTGGTCAATTGAACCCCCTAATGTAAAAATCTTCATAGAAGAATAATTTTTTTATTATTATTATCATTTATGGTTACAACAACATCAATAATGTAGTTTTTTTTATGTTTTAGCACTCTAACTCTAGTAAACCAAAATGTCACAAGCTGCCACTGTCACGATTATAGCAGAGTTAATTTTTTAACCATTTCGGCCAGCATAATACGGCCAAATGCTTAGCTAGTTTGATGGTTGTAACGTAATAATAATAATATATGTTTACATTTTAAATAAATTTAAGAAATTGTGGCGGTTCCTAATTCTGACATTTTCTGAGCTGTGGTACCAAGCCAGCGCGGCCGCGGCAATGCACCCCGCTTGCAGACCGGTCTCTTTACATTGGCTTCCCGGCGATGCCTTGTTCAACATCTCTCATGTGTCAAAGAAAAGCGTCCTTCTGATATTTTATAATTAAGATAGAAAAGTGTACACTGTATTCAATAACCCAACCTTTGATATTTCGAGCGATCTTTAATACATTTCTTCACCAGGTAATCCAATTAGTAATAGACACACACTCATTTCTACAAAATTAACAAAGAAAAGAAATAATACACGTTGCGATCAATTTAATTTCAGCGACACCTTATTAATGTTGTCAGCTGAAATCATAGAAATTACATACTCGTAGACACACATCCAAATTTAATTTGTTCTACGAGTAAACAGTATTGACGTATTGGGTATCCACGAAAGAAAGAAAACGGATTACCTCGTATGTACGCCGGTCTCACTTAAGCACCTTCGTAAGTATTACGGAGATAATAGGATAACATAACATGAACAAGGGCAATGATGTTTTTTTCTAGAAATTAAGAGAAGAAATTCAAAGCACTCGTTGTAAAAATGCACCACATTTTCTATTCAATTTGAACTCTCTCCTTTTTAACATGGCATCGATGGTTTGTATGATTACAGCGAATGTTTTACTGTATACCCGGCTCACAATCACACAAGTGGCGGCACCGGCAGACTTCTGTGCAAAGTAATTAATATTCCCAACAAAGATCCAACGTTATGGGAAATATGTCACATGGGATATATTAAAATTCTGTAGACTTTCCACAGAAAGTTTATTGAGGCATAGAATAACAAATCAATCGCACTTATTTACTGTGAGTTTCAAATAAAACTAGTTTTATTCATAGAGGATAATAAATACCTCAGTGGTTTTATTAGGGATTGATTATACGATGTATATTCTTAAAAATATAGTATTCACCAAATTTACTTTCTACACAAATTATAGATTACAATATTAGGTATACGAGTATGTTACGTAGTTTTTGATGTTGTATTTTGGTACTTGAAAGCAAAACAATTTGTACTGATAAAAATAAACTGTATTATTTAAAATATATCTACACGACAGTGGCGTGCAGTCCATAAAGGCTGAAAAGCTGTTCAGCCTTGAGCAAATCGATTAATAATAAAAAATAGTAAATACGACAAATTTCTGATCAAAATATACCTTTTCCACGAATTTGGTAAGGAATGTGTACGCTCGTTTTATTCAGTTGGCAACAACAATCAGCAGAAAATGATCATAAAATAGTAACTTTCAAATATTCAATACACATAACGTACCCGAACTTGTAAAACTACACACAACCTACCTTTGATCATAGATCAATGCACGGCATTGCTACATTGAAAGTTGGGCGGTTAGTCCCTTTTTTATGTAATAAGTAGAGCAAACATACATAGATTTTTTTTTTATATTTGAGACGTGTCAGATGGACAATGCGAGGTTTTGAAATGGAGCAACATTAAAAAAAAACATAAATAAAAAAAAAACTAATTCACATTTTTAATATTCTAATAATTACCAACAGCAGTGGCGGTTAGTTGTCACAGCGATAATCATGTGTCACCCCGACCTTTCATAATGTCCGCAACTTTCTTAGCATAGGTAGACGCCATTTAAAAATAGTGTTTGAACGGTTCATTCAAAGCTTTTTTAAATAACTGGGTTAATTACTTCGAAACCATCAAACAGAAACCCGGACTTTCGAAATCCGAGTTTCTAGCTTTATTGTTATAATTGCAACGAGCGGTAAATGTTAAATTTAACAAGCCACGCAGAGCCCGCAGTTCACGTTTTGTTCAGAGTTTTATGATCTGTAGAAACATTAATTTGCTCCAGTGTATTTCAATAAGATCGCTAATGTGAGTTAAGTATGTGAACAAAGCCCTTACATATTTAAGCAGCATGCAAGTAGAAAAATATTCAGGGCAGAGCCAAATATTAGCGTGCGCCATCGAGTTACAGGATTGTAACATTGTGGGGTCCTCTGAAAAGACCAGAACTTCGCGATATTATATACTATATAAACAATGTTATCACTCTTCAATTATTAGATAGGATTAAATCACCAACGTATAAAAACGAAATGTGATAACGCGCCACGTTGAAATTTTCAACACCCGGCGAGACACCTTGTCTCTCCACGACGTCAAAGTATTCGAGGTGTGAAGGGGTTACCCATAATGGGTGAACGCAGTCACTACACAAGCAACAACTGCGCGATACGAGAAAGAAAATGTAGTACTCATATTTAATGAGAGAAAAGCAGACATAACAGGTGGTTCGTGCAGGAGAAAGATCAAATGTTCCGCTAGTGTTGAAACAACGGGAGTGGTGCACGTAATAATATCGATTAAAGGGTTTTAATGTTTACTTAATTATTATCTACTTCAAAAATTCCTTTAGGTGCTTTACTACTCCACGCGACTTTGCCCTTTGAGACTGCGCGGCCCTGGGAATTTACGTGAATTCGTTAAGCGACCATTTTATGAGTGACCCATATTCTAAAATCACCTGGTGACCGCTATTAGCGCGTGTTCACCAGTGCCTGGTGTTTTGAACACACTGCTATACTGAACTATTCTCGGGCTCCGTGAATCACACCCGTTCCACCACCGGCCGGAGTGTGATTCAGAAAGCACAACAAAATTGATCTAATATTTTGGTCTGCGTGTCGCAATGAGGCACTACTTGCAAAGTTATTCATGCCTATTGCGCAAACTTCATATTATTAATTCAATCTAAAGCAAACAATCTAATGAGATAATGAAGTGCTGAGAGTCCGCCATCAACGAAGGGAAAAACAAGGATTTTATTTACGAAGCAAAGTTGGGCAACCTTAAAAAATCTCATGACGAAATTTTTCGAAAATGGTAAATTAGTTCACTATTTCAATACGCTTAAATATCTTTGATTTTCCAACAAGCATTTGTCTAAAAACATTCAACCACGTGCCTTAACTTGTTATTTTATTCCATGTGAATAATATTAATTAACACATGGAAATAAGGTATTTTATAACGAGCTTGATAAAATGTGATCACTTAACTGACAAGTATTTGTCAGTAGGTTAATCTTATTCTAATAAGAAATGCGCGAGTATCTATGAGACCAAGATTACCCCAGTAATAACGGAACTTTAAATTACGATACGATTGTACCACCCCTCCCAGGAGCACTCCTGTCCCGGTGAGACCGGTTCACCAGGCACTGGTTTGTTAGGACTTGGAACACGTACTCTGAGGATGGGAAGGAGGTTAGAGTTTAATCGGCCGGTATACATGGCAACCTTATGAGCCAATATTGGAATTTAAGGTAGGTTGGAATAAAGGAATTGATTGAGCGGTGGTATTTCGTTTCTCGCCTCCATAGAGAACATCCTCTAACTAAAAAGGAATTGTGATAAGTTAAGTGGAAAACACTTACTTCTTGTGGAATCCCTCCAGCTCTTCCTGCTGCTCGCTGAGGGAGGACTCGAGGTCGAGGTAGGGGCCGTAGTCGCCATCCTTGTACACCTGCAGGGCACTATCGTCCAGCTGCAAGGGACAAACAGGAACAGCATTACAACACTGGAATATATACTGATTGTCGTCATCGTCATCATAATTTTATTAAAATTTGGGCATCCTTCGAAGGGTAATATGAATTATGAAACCCTAAAATAATCCACAATCAACATAGAAAAACAGTGGTGTCTAAATATTGAAATAAGAATAATAAAAATTAACGATGAAAAATATATTTGTCATCAAGAATAAGCACCTAAAACTTATATAATAATATGCAAACAAATTTAATATTGTACATATAAAAGATAAGCGAAAAACATAAATTCAATTTAAAAAAATCTAAGGGGATTTTTTATGACGGGGATTGCCAGTTCGAAGGTATTTTTGGTCGATCGCGGACCTATATTGTACTGTAATCCGGTTCCTATCTTTTCTCTTATAGTCGTAATTGAGAGACTCTTTACAAACCCAATCCACAAGTCGCAAGTCTATTACCATCAGTGATCAACACACATTGTTCATTAAAAGGCGATATTTACCTAAATTGGATGATGATATCGGATTCTGAATGATATACAAGAATTGCTTCTATTCAAACCGAAAAAAATAATTATCTTACTTCTGGTTCGGAAGATATTAAGTAATTAAAATTATTATTATATTATTGGCGTTAATTCGATTTTTTTTTTGTTATTTTTGTATGAATAAAATATCCGTTTTCAAAATGCATGATATACGTATGATTATTATAATTGGATTTTTATTATTATCTCGTGATATAATCACAAGCGATATCAATCGATCGCCACAATTTTTTTAATCAACTAGTCGCTCTTAGAAAAAAAAAAGGTGTGCCACCCCTGCTTTATGACTATGTTCTTAGGACTCTTAATTTTCGAAAAAAAGGCGATATAAGCGATGCGAGGCGGAACAACCCCGCTAAATCGTGTAGTTAGAAAATAAATACTATCGAAAAAATAGCTACGCAATTAAATTTGAGAATAACACATCTGCAAAATGAATTTCAAATTGAAGTGGAAAACATTTCATAAAAAAAGTATCTTTTTCTACATACCCATCTGTATTTGCATCTCTTCATGTTGCAGACATGAACCAATACATCTTTCTATAAATAAAATCGACATTTATGCACAGAATTAATATTCCTATCAAATTTGAATACGTAGAATAATGCTCAAGAGCATCTTTATTTGAACGGAACCCACTCCGTCATCGGCGATAATATGCAATATTAAAACCCTTGCAATTTTCGATTACTGACATAAGAAAAACTAGATTAGCCCCATTCGTCGACATAATTAATAATATCAGTAGATCAATCCGGATATTCTAATACAGAATACCCAGCATGTCAGATCGTTAAGAGGAACGGCATACAAAACTTAATATTGGATTTGAGGGCAAAATACGCAACCAAACTGAATGATATATATTTTTTTAATAAAAGGTTTAGTAAATATCTATGAGAAGTATTTTATTTATAATTAATAGCTCTTAATAGCATCCAGCAACCAATACAAAAATCAAATTTGCTTTTCTTATTTTCAGCGCTTGGCGCATCAGTCTTATCTTCGTGATCACCAGACTTTTGGATATTGCCAGCTTTTTACCGGAGATGCCAATCTTGCGAACTCTGTCTATTGGTAAAGTGAATAACTTAATATCGGTTATATCGCAAACAACTCAATTGAGCCATGACTATCGGAGTATTGCCATATCGGTTTCAATGTTCCGATCGACTAATGTTCTGAAATATTTGGAAAAATGTAATGCCTGCATGCGAATAGCCTATTACTCCATTATTTAGTATTTGTAATACTCCTTGGTTTATATTTATGAGAATGTCGATAGATAAGGTACCCAGGTTAAAATTAAAATAGGCACGTTCGTGCTAAGTTCTAAGTTACTGCTTAGGAAAGTTTTAACATAAATATATTATTAAAACACGAGACACTGCGAAGTCAAATTGAAATAGACATAAAGAGAATATAATACTATGTAAAAGGTCATTTACTCGTATATACAACGCGCCTTCATTTACCAAAATTCACTTCTTTTTAAGTTTCCCCATACAGGAGGGCCCGAGGGAAATAATTTCCGTCAAGGCCTATATCACCTTTGGGGATGGTGTGTGGAGGGTCTTTTGGAGGATAGGAAGGAGTGAACATTGGTTTTGAAGAGACCCATGTTGTAGGAGGGAGGAAACACAGAGGCCGGCAAAATCATTCCACAGCCGAGCTATCGAGTCGTAGAAGCGACCCGTTCTCATGTGACAATTGTCAATCGTGTACACATGTTGGGGGTGCGTTTGGCGTGTTCTCCGACTGTGCATCGGTGCCGAATGGTTCCTCAGAGCATCTTCCATTAAAATACTGGCAGAACAAGGACAGCATTCCCACCTGACGTCTGTACTCCAAAGAATGCAATCCGGCGAATCTAGCAAACGGACCGCCCGTTTCTGCAGTTAAGGGTTTTTTTAATATTAAAGTATCTGCGGGCTCCGTTCATTACGCCTAGGTAACTTTACTCTGGCTTCGATGGACCCCCGAACATGAGATGGTCACTTAGGGTTACAACAAGTATATCAATGGAGGGATTGTAAAAACAATTTATCAATAACAGTATAATAATTCTTCAGCTAACTTTGAATAACATTTTTTTAAGGATCCCATTAAAAGTTCTGTCTAATAAATCTAATTAACTTTACCTAATAATCAGTCATGCGATAGTTAATGATAACTGGAAATTATTCTTCGAATCTAAAAACAAACTAGAAATAGAAATATTTCCAAAAGGCAACCCCATATCAACCAAATTCAATGAAATTACAAACCTTTGCATAATAATATATCTGCATATTATTATTTGATTAATGTCTGTAGATAAAAAAATAATTTTTGTCCGTCTGTCCTCGATTTTCTCGAAAATCACTCAACCGGTTTCGCTGAAAACAGCAAACTTTGTTCTTATTAATGTCGGGAAGGTTTAAAGAGTAGTTTGAATGAAATCTAGTATGTAAAACTGTTGCTATAACGTTTTAAATTTAGTATGAAAAACATTGAACCCGCCACGTTGTATTGAGGTTAGCCTATAGATGTACCACCCCGGTTAGCCACAGATTACATATTCAAAAAAAGAAGTTGTGTAGAATATTTTCAAAATGGAAAACACAAGTAGATACCTACTTAAGAACGTTATTATTTAGATATATTTTGAAAAAATAAATGTTTTGGAATGAAGTAAAATTTTCAAATGAATGTTTGTTTATTTATTTATTTGTTTAGAGATAGTAATAGTCGTCACGAGGCATTAATTTCGCTGTCAAATAAATTATGGCACTCAAACGATAAGCAAGAATTCACAACTTCATAACTTTATACCAAAAAAAATCCCGAGTAAAGCCGGGTATCGTATTTCAGTTTGCGTGTCAGTAGACGCATAAGCCGTCCTGAAATGAACATAGGTTTGTTGCGGGATATCTGTCTACAAACCCATGTTCAGTTAAACGAGAAATCAACACGGGTTTGTTGTACAATATCTGGTTACAAAACCATGTTCAGTTAAGCGCACGGGTTCCCGTTTGCGTGTTCAGTAGGCAAAATAAATTAATTCAAAGTGATAGAAACAAATAATTAATGTATATAATTAACGTATTAAATATATAACAGACTCTTGAATTGGGTTCTTTTAAAAAAAACCGTCCTAACAATCTGTTTCGTATTATATGTAAATATATTTATTTTTTTAAAGAACCCAACTTAAGAAGCTATTTGAATATAACCCATTTTAATTTAAATGGTGTTTCCATATAACAGGTGAAAGTGCCAAAAGTATATTTTTTTTTAAATAAAAAAAACTCGATATTGAAGGTTATGAAAACCATGTTTCACGTAAGCTTTTTATTGAGAAATTATGTAAGGAAACAACGGTACTCGGGTACTTATCACCTAATGTAATGGTACATCAAAACCAACAAATAATTAGAAACAAGATACCACATCATATGAATAAAAAAATGAAAAAAAAAAACGAATTTGAAAAATATGAGACTTATTTATTTATTTACAGATTTTTTTTTATAATATGAGCAATTATTATATAGAATGATGTGTATGTACGGTAAATTATTAATAGATTAAACCTAATTATTTACATTATATATTTATTTAACTAACTAACTAACTAACCATCACGCCGTTTCCCCGCAGGGGTAGGCAGAGAGGACGGACCGCCAAACAACTCGATCTTGGCATACACTTCTTGCTTCATTCACATTCATACAACGCCTCATACATTCTCTTCTGTTATTCCGACTTCTGACATGGCCCGACTCGAGTATTTGATTCACTTGATCGTGCCATGTCTTCCTCGGGCGTCCCCGGCTTCTTCTTCCATTCACATTCGCGTCATATATTCTCCTTACACTCCTTTCTTCGTTCATTCGCTCTACATGCCCAAACCATCTAAGCGTCCCTTTCTTAATCTTGCTCACTACGCTTACATCAGCCTTGCATTCTTTACGAATCTCAACATTTTTCACACGATCATACATGGTTTTACAACACATTCGTCTCAGAGATCTCATTTCTACAGCATTCAGTCTACTTTCATCCTTCCTCTGCCAGTTCCATGCCTCACTGCCATACATCAAGGTTGGTATCAGCACTCATTGTGGACTGCTAGCTTTGCTTTTTTGGACAACTTTTTGTTTGCGCCAACTGCGTTCAGTCCTCCGTTAATGGAGTTTCCTGCATTCACCCTTCTTTCAATATCCCTATCAGTCTTTCCATCTCTCGTAAACATACTTCCCAAATACACAAACTCATCGACCTGCTCCAAGTATTCATTATTCACAACTATATTGCATACTGTTTTCGTACTCTCTCTTTCAAACACCATGACTTTGGACTTATTTACATTCATCATTAGCTCATTCATCATACATACTTCGTTCATCCTAGATACGAGGGACTGTAGATCTTCCATACTGTTAGCAATCAGCACCGCATCATCAGCATACAACTATATTAATTTAATTTTATATATACTTATTGAGAAAGTAATAATTAGATACAGAGATATTGTGAACCTGTATTGAAGCCTCACAACATACCCCAATTGGGGATGCCATAGTCTCACTGGCTCCACACGGTTATGAGAAGGTAGGGCTCTTGTGCGGTACTCGGATAAAAATAAAACGAACCCTTCAATACAGGTTCACAATGTCTCAGTGTCTAATTATTACTTTCTCAATAAGTATATATAAAATGAAATTAATATATAATGTATATAATTAGGTTTGTAAATAAATAAGTAAATCTCATAGATCGTTCAGTAAAGTAACTGAAAATTAGTTTATTTAATGTTTTTATTCGTGTGATGTGTTATCTGGTTTCTTATTATTCATTGTTTTTAATAAACCATTACATTGGGTGATAAGTACCCCTGTTTCCTTACTTAATTTCTCAATAAAAATCTTACGTGAAACATGGTTTTTATAACCTTCAAAATAAAGTTTTTTATTAAAAAAATACGTGAAACGTGGTTTTTATAACCTTCAAAACCGAGTTTTTTGTTAATAAAATAATTTTGATACTTTCCTGCTACATGGATACATAATTTAATTAAAATAGGTTATAATAAAGTAGCTACTTTAGTTGGGTTCTTAAAAAAAATACATATATTTATATATAATATGAAACAACTAGTTAAAAAAATCCAGTTTAAGAACCTATTATGTAATTATAATAAAGTAGCTACTTTAGTTGGGTTCTTAAAAAAAATACATATATTTATATATAATATGAAACAACTAGTTAAAAAAATCCAGTTTAAGAACCTATTATATAATTAATACAATGTATACATTATTTGTTTTTATCACATAATTAATTTACTTTCGTCTACTGAGCACGCATACGGAATACCCGTGCGCTCAACTGTACACGTGCTTGTCGAGAGATATCCCACAACAAACCCGAATTCATTTTGGGACGGCATATGCGTCTACTGAACACGCAAACGGAAATATGATGCCGGGTACACGTTGGTATGAAATAAAATTCACAAAATTACATTGTGCAAATGTGATAAAAGTCTAAAAATAAGTATTATACTTTAGACATTTTATTTTTGATCATATTATTGAAACATCTCACCTTATTACGAATGAGGCGTGAGTTTTATCACTGCGAATAGTACCGAATTTGAATAAATGATATTTGCAAACCGCGTTCCTTTAGTCTAATCAGTAGAAAATTATTCTGGAAGGAATGTTGGACCAACATGATAAGAAAGGCAAAATCTACAAAATATTATCATTATGGCACATAATATGTGAAAGCAAATATTTTTCTCACCTACCTACCGAAATTACTATTCTATTGTCGAAATTCCTCAGTTACGTACGCAGGTAAGGAATCGCCAACATATCAGCAATGGAAAATATGTATGAGTGAATAAAAAAACGTATAAAATAGGACCGGCTTATATCTAAATTGTTAACGCACGTTAGAAACAGCCATTTTAAAAGAAAAACATCCTTGAGGTAAATCACAACAGCAAACCTGGGTAGCTTTTTTAAAATATATATGTACATATTTGTAAAACATATAAAAAAAAAACAACATCTCTACTAACTCACTTACATATTTATAAATTGTTTTAAATTTTCCTAGAATTGATTATCATTTGAAAAAAAAAATCGTAATACACTCACGTAAATAATGCAATATGTAGTATACATAACAAATGTAAAACTTTTGTAGGGAATGAGTACAGGTATCGCAACCAGAGTTGATCCCAACACGGTACACTTACAGATGCATTGCTTGCATACAGCGAGTTTCAAACTTGTTTACATTTGAGGGTAATTCACAAAATACAATCTATAAAACTTTTCGAATATTCAAATTCGATGATCCTATACACTTGTTGTCCCTTTCTCACTAATAACAATAAGAATGCGTTAGCAGGACAAAGGGATGCTTTTCAGTGACGTTTGGCAGGGACATCACCGTCGGAAATGAACGCATATGCACCAATACACACAATTCTAAGTTATTGTTTTTTGGGTCAAGTCTAATTACTAGAACTGTAAGTATAATATAGTTTTAACGTTTTGATATACATAATCTATATAATAGTGCAGAGTAGGTACACTATATTCAGTACGAAATGCGAGCATCATTAGAAAGTTTCATTAACTAGACGATTTTTTTTTTGCTTTATATTTCAATAAACAATAAAATACGAGATTATTTGAGGTAACATGATGTAGAATCCACAATGAAACGATTTTTGTAGCGATATGAGCAAGAGCATCATTATCTAGAGAATAAAAATAGCAACTGGCATCCTTCCACGGGCCTTGTACGTAATTTATTGGTGTCATTTTGGTTGGATTTCTTAGATTATTGTTTCGGAATTACCTTTGCCAGAAGGTAAAGGCGTGTTATTTGGCGCTCGCACATGGCACAAAAGAAGTCATCGTTTGCCTCACCATATCGGCAAGCAGATGACATTCGGACAGAAAAAATATAAGTGTTATTTTAAAAATAAAATTAAGTGATGTGTAAATGTCGCAATTCGCGTGCTGCTATTTATGTACGTAGGTATATACAACGTACTAGATTGGCACTCCAATAAACAAACATTTAAAAATAATATGATAAAAAAAAAGTGTAGGTAGCTACCTATATCACTCTATTTAAATTAACACACCTACCAACTTCGATATATGTGCCCTGGCAAGACACGGTTGGGTCGAAACCGGCTGGCGAATTCGAATAAATACATTGATGTACTCATAGATATAGTATTAAACAACATATTTTGGTTGTGATGTGAGTACGAAGTGTAACTGTGCGTAACAATCTAATTCTAAAATACAAATCAATTATAAAAATACAATGTCGGATCAAAATATTAAATTTAAAATTACATCATTTTTATTTTCAGTACATATGATAATGAATTTATGCCACCGTTCTCACAATATTTGAACTATGCCTTCCAAGCAATTGATCAATAGTGTTCTTTTCCAGAGATGCTAATATCCCAGATATTTTGTAAATACTAGTCGGTTTTTGTAAAAGAAGTATATATGAACGTGAAAAGCAAGAAGTGCTAGTTTTTAGGCGGTTCATTGTCTCCCCCTGGTAAGAATTGGCGTGATGATTAGTTAGGTTGTTTGTTTCGAAAATGATAATTGTCTGTTTTGCTTAATTTTTGTTGTTGGTCAGATTAAACGGTAGATTCGAGATAAAATTATATTTAATACGTTTGGCAGAAAGTTATACGATGGGGTTTAGTGATTTTTGTGCTAACCACACTATAAATATAGTGTAATATTCCGAACCGCAACGGCCCACCTGTTTGTTTTATAGCAGTGACGGCTGCTATATCAAGACCCAGCTGTATTTACAACTTTGTGTAAATTTCCTGCCATTATCTGTCACTCGGCAGATATTGCCTATAATAAATGCAACATATGAGACTGTATGTCTACTGCGGTGAAAAGTGTTGCGAAATGAAGGAACAATAAAACAAATGATCTGTAGGCGGCCATTCAAAGGTACACGCTATGGAAAAGGCGCCATCGCGAAAGGCGTTTTCACTGAAATGGCACAATAATCTAAGAACATAATGTTTTTTTAATAATACTCGTAACTCTAGACACAGATTATTTCCAAAATTAACTGTGTAATGAAGAAAAATAATAATATGTTTTGAGTAGAATTTGACCTACTGGAACTTTGCAAAATGAAGTAGGGGTTGGTTCCATAATGAGAAGCGTTTTGGTTCTGGAAACTAAAATAAAAAAGAAGAAAATATACAAAACTGTTTGATAACACAACCCTAATTAGTGGATTACCTCTTAAGTCCACTTTGGCAACTTTATACGAGAAACAAAAAACTGTCCAATGCCGTTTTGTTATAAGATAAAAAAGTTACAGCACAATTTTAAACATAAAGTATGAAGAATTCTAAAATTCGATCGAAGATCAAAGACATGAATCACAAATAAATTGAAAGTGCACCTGCGATACCTTAACATAAATATTTTTCAAACGAACAACATTAAATATGCTATTTGCTCATATACATATTTTACTTGATACGATTTTTGCTTAAAATTACCATACAAATATGAGGATTTCGTAGTAATATGTATTTTAAAAAAATGCTAAAAGTGGCATTCAAATCTCAATTTGAGAAAAAATGGGCTTAAATAAAAACCTAATTAAGTTATAATAATCATAAGTATTAACCTAAAGAGAAAAGTGTTCATTGTATAGGTAAAGACGTTGAATAAAAATGGTAAAGGCGTAAACTCTAAAATCTTTAATAATCGAAGAGTTGGTTTTGAAATCTAAAATGAAATGGTTTTGGTTTAAGAATCTTGTATGAAACATGTGTTTAGTAACCTGAACTATCAACCTAGGTTAAGTCTAAACTTAAAATTGTATACGTGTTATTTCTTAAATATGTAATTATGCTCAAAACGATTTGATTCAAAATGGTGAAGGCGTTGAATCTAGTTCTAAATGATAAAAGTGTTGATTCCGCGATCTAAATGTTAAAGGTGTTTGCCGTAAAACATATATTTAACACTTATTGGCAGGCAAGAAGATTATTATGTATCTGGAAAATAATTACCGCATTTAACGAGCGATAGAAACATCGTTTTCTTGTATTAACACATACAAAGTGAAAATCGACATTTTGTTTTTCAGAACCTGCCACATCAGACAGTTTCAGATAAACAACTTCGGCAGTTTATTCCGCTATTTTCAGCATTTGTGCAATAATTTGTAATTTACGCCAATCGACCTTGGAGCGACTGTTACGGTTACCATCGACGTAGAACGTTGGATTTTATACATGTTACACCGGATGGCAGCGTTTCAGTGTTTCCATTTCGTGTCGAAATATATTTTTTGCTGGGTGCAAAAAGTTCAGTGTTCGCTAATTATAATTATCTAACGTTCGTCTGAATGTCAAATCTATAACCATGTATGCTCGTTTCTCGGCTGTATGCTCGTTGTTCAGCCTTGAGGGCAATTTGCGGGTAACACTGTTACTTTGCTCCTCCAATTATTGTAACACGTACTGGATGTATTGAATTTGTACATAACACTGATGCTGATAAGTAGGCACAATACTCTAGTGGGAGAATTCCCATTTTGCTGTGCCTCGCGGCATATTGAGTTCTGTCTCGCGAGTTGTTGAAATTATTGTGGTAAACCTAACAAAATTATTTTGAATTTTAGTGTTTTCTTATGTTATTTTTCCGAAATTTATGATAAATATTTAGTTTTAATACACGGGATATTTTAATTGTAGGATTTGTGAAGCTGAAAGTTTTAATGTTTAAAAGCTGAACGTTTTTAAATTACTTAAATAAAAAAATAATGTAAAAATATTACCATGGCCGAGAATCGAACCCCGATCAACTGCTTGGAAGGCAACTATACGAGTATTTACACCACCAACTATTTTAAAAACTGCGGCATAAATCATTGTTTTTATTGAAAATAAGAATTATGTATCTATTTTTTAAATTAGAATGCTACGTGTTACGTACTCGTATCAAAATCGAAATTATATTGTTTAATTAAATAAAATTAGGAAAAAATTGAAACAATATTATAGTTCACATAAAATAATAAAAGTTTATATTTTTAACGAACTTATATTTGTGGAGCGGTGGCATGTATTACGTTTTCCAGATTTATTCTCAACAGTCAGTTTTCCATTAGGGTTATTATTAGGTACTTATTAATGCAACTAATAAGTAGCGTGCTGAGACAAAAGTCTCCGGCTCATCAGGGTCACCGCAATTACGTTGATGAGAATGAAGCCCATGGTTATACTTAATAATAATAATTATTACCACCATGCACTTAACAGTCATTAACGCGGTGATACGGTAAATATTGTTAAATGTTTTATTTGAGGCAACTGGCTTTCAGTAAATAAACATATAGTTGTATTTTTACCGCCTTGACGATTGTTTAAGCAGATGATTTTACGTCGAATGTTTTATATACATATACAGTGAGTGCAATGCCATTTGCGTATCGAACGCGAGTATCTCTTGCTTTGTTGGGTATTCTTCGATGATCCTCAGTGCCATTTGGTGACCTGGTACCATTCAGATGAAAACGTTTAACATAGTTGATGAGAGTGCATAAAGGGAACATCGTATATTTTGTGAAAGAGACGGTAAAACAGGCAAGTACTTACTGAAATGTTGAATAAAATACAATTTTGCAAGAAGGAAAGTGCAATCGTTCCGAAAAGGGTGACATCTTTCCGGGAACAACAGATGTTCAGACAGATTTTTTTTAATATTTCTATTTTTGAAACTGTTAGTAGGTACATGGTGGAATTCCATGATTAAATGAAGAACACTTTTTTAAAACAACATACCACTTTTTATTTTTGTCCGTGACGACTATCTTCAGACTGGTACATTTTATTCTTAGACTATGGGTTATATACAATTATGGGTATCAGGGGTAATAAACCATGATTTTACTTAGATTATATTTTACAGTATTGTTATAGCATGATTTTATAAGACTTGACTTATATGGTACATTGAATTTATTAATTATATTATATTATTGAATTTATTACATATTTCATTATGTCCCTAATTTAAAAACTAACATTTTTCAGTGTGCAAAAATAACTAGCAGTGCAGTGACTATTTTCACAGCCTTTAATGAAATCGGTATGTGGATGCGTGAGTTTGCGTAATGTATACATTTTGTTAAAAGAAACGATTGACATTAAACCATATACCAAAATTTCACGATTTTTTACAGTTTTTATTTAACTTTCTATTTTTAATTTTGTGGTTTGTCTTCCTTGGAGTAGGCACAGCTTTTCAGCCTTCGTGGACTACACGTCACCGCTGTGTTACTAAACATAGTTACCTAAAGCCACATGTATTTTAAATGGTAGTTTTCTACCTGGTCGATACTAAGGGCATTGAATGAAGTGCAAACACGGTGTTTTAATTTAATTACATGTAAAAGCAAATATCAATTTTATAAATTTACACTTCGAGACCGCTCTGCATTGGAGTTCGTAAAAGAGTTAGTAGTATCGTTCAGGATAGCATTACCAATTAGCTCACTATAACCCGAGGGTACTTACGTCCTCCGCGCTGTCGCCGATAAGTAATACATAATTCCAAAGGCCGCAGAAAACAGCGTTTTGTATAGATTTACCCGGATCTATTCCGATCTAATTCAGCAGGAATTTGCGATCGCGAACCTTGTAAGGTTTCGTCGCACCGGCTTACGCTAGTACAAAACGTGTTCCCGATGCACGGAGTCTTCGTGAAAGCAAATCCGTTAATAATGTACGAGACGAGTCCGCGTGAGAATTCAAAGGCAGCGGACCATCGCCATCTAGGTACAAATAGCTCGTACCTCGCACTTCGTCCGCAGGCACGACGAACTGTGAAGGTGATTAAATTAAACAAGACCTTTCGTGCATGGTCAGATATTCAAAACACACTTTTTTCTTGATAGACCTTTTTAGATAAAAAAAAGGGTATTCTTTATGGTGGATTCTATTACGTCGTGTAATGCAAGGGTGCAGGATGTTGTGCATAGGGTGTAGGGTGGTACGGTAACCGGACAAAACAAGACATGATAAAAATAAGTTTTGCCATGTCGTACAAATTCCGCCTTCGGGCGTATTACAATAAAAAAATATTGTTTTTAATATCTACCTAAGTGGATCTATTTCGACATACATCGTTAAATTTCTGACTATAACGGCCGTTCTTCCCAACCCTACTGAGCAACTGTTGAGCCTAAATTTTGCCTGTTTGCCCTGTTCAAATGCACAAATACGCTCTTCCCAACGAAACTCTCGATCAAATTTACGATCAATTTAGGATATCGATTTTTGTGGATTAAGTTCAGCTCAACAGCGGACCAGTTATAAAAAGTGTCGACAGGGTGAAAAAATATCACTGAAATTTCAAATGTCATTATTGGTTTGCGATCTATTTTGCGCGATCCAAATATTGAATAACAAAGATTTATTTCCGCTTTCGAATGTCAAATATATGTTTAAGTACGTTTTAAATACGTTTTAGCCACGTTTTGTCTTGTTTTTCACGAAGGAGAAACGTCAAGTATACGAAACGAACAATGTGCTTTCGCGGCATAAGCAAAAGTCAAACTAACAATTTATTTTCAACATATTTTTAACGCATACGTTTGTGAAGTATAAAATGTTGGTTTATGTATTAGTTTTTAGAACAAATCAGGTGAATTCACAATAAATACAATATTAACTTGAAAGTTTTTTTTTTACTTTGATGTCATTTTATTGTCTATAAAAGAGGGCGGACACTACTTTAGTGTCTATGAAAGTAGGCGGGCACCTTCATCTAAACTGACAAAAAGAACGTTGGTCAACAAAATACTTGGATGATCATTGCCTCAGGTTGATCATTCGAAAAGACGGGAAGAACGGCCGTAAGATTCCTATGTTCCTAACAATTTGAAATTACAATCATTAAACGGCGATCCCTCCCCGATCCCAGAGAGCGCGGGCCTAAAACCCGGCTTGGGTAATAAAACCAAAAAGAAATTAAAGGATTTTTTTACCAAAAATAAAACATCGAGAGCAAATTTGGACTTCATTCCAAGTGGAAGACAGTTCAGGTGTGAGACCGACATTCAGAATCAAAAGTTGCCTGGAATGACTTTAGCTACGTTTAGTGACCAGAATTAAACAGTTAGAAACTTCCCGACCTTCCTCTTCATTCAGTCTCACAACTTCTCCATGATGATTTGCCGTGATTCCACTAGCTTAGTTAACATTCCTGTGCGGCATCACATTAAAAAAATATAATATATTTATAAAACTGATGCCACTACAACACCTTGATTCCATAATCACCGTTGCTAATCATTGAAAGAATACGTCCAGCGTGTACCACGAGTAGCCGCTGGTGATGTCTACCGGGTCCCCATGTGCCAATGATCAGAAATTTCCTAGAAGTGTTACAAGTCCGCTTTGGCAACTTGCAACAGGAGTGACAAAAAACTTAGATTTAGACCTACTGAACTTTACAAAAAGAAATTGGGTTGGTACCAAAATTATTAGCGTTTTGGTTCTAGAACCTGAAATTAAAAAGGTGTTCTATTTAACATCATAAATATATCAAAGTTTAATACGAGTATATAACACCACCCCAATCAGCAAGTCCATTTTGGCAACTTTACAGGAGAAATAAAAAACTGTTTATTTGTTTCAATACTCGAAGTTTAAAATGTTGAGATACTATTTGGAACTACTTTACGTACATAATAAATGCATGGAATAAAATTTCTATTTTGTTATAAGACTATAAGTTATAGTACGAGTACAATTCTTAATTTATTAATTTAATTTAATTTTTTCATACTATTTATTTTTATCACTTACCTGGATACGATTTTATGCTAACTTATATAATTATCACACAGATTTGAGGTTCTCATAGTACAGGCAAACCACTTTAAAGAGGGCACATTTAGATGTATTTGTGTACACCGACAGTGGTTCAAATTGGCTCGAACACCCGCCGGCAGCACCCATGTACCCCGCAGAAGTCCCAGGACACAGTAAACTACTACACGAGCAAGAATCTCTTATTATGCAACTGTAATGTACGTATTTTTAAAAATGTTGAAAGGAGGCAGTCAAATCTCAATTTGTGAACAAAATGACTTGCATCAATTGTCAATGATATCTACACTGATTTAAAAGAAAACCCATATCGCCAATTTTCATAAGACCTCTCAACAAATGTAATAAGGAACTCCAGTCCAAATTTCGTTATCTATAATGATGTTCAAACTTAAATGCTAGCATATTTCGATTTTTTTTTAAAGTTAGTTTTCATGGATAAAATAATTTTCAAAGTTTCAATTTTTCAAAGGCCGCCAAAACGCTCCAAATCTATGGCCGGTCGGTTTTGAACAGTTTTGAGGTTAGAATGTCAAATGTCAAAACAGGGATGAGCTTTACCGCACATACTTTTATATTCTATACATACCAAACCATAACTAAACATAAGTAATAAAAGTATATACCTCTTTAGAAACTATAACTCTAAGAATAATAATAGTATTGAGCATTAACATTATCATAATATCCGTAGTGATAATTGGTTTGCTCGTGAATACTCTAAATTCTGTCATCTTTCAAATTGTTTTATTTTTATATTGAACAACAATTATAGAGTTTAAAGTCACCCAAATAAGGTTTAAATTTCACCAAACTAAAAAAAAAAACAAATATTTAAAATACAAAATAAAAACGAAAAATACAAATTTCCATACTAATCCAAAAACAGAATGCACATGTGACGTCAGATGTTCCAAATGCAATGGTACCAACATAACACGGTGTTTTGATGAGCTGATTATTTATTCACTTTTAAATAAAGATTTATAACTTCTACGTATAATTATATAAATGAAAGTTATATATTCAGAATCGGCGTTTTCTGATCTATATGAATACATATTTTTAAAGTCCGCTTTTAAAATTGTTTATTAATTTCAGCAGAAGTAATGGAGAATTGCGCTTACATCGAGCCCAAAGACGCGCCCAAAACACGCTTCTATCGGTTATCTCTTCAGTGCAATGTGCCGAAGTGGCCATCCCGTCCAGCTATAATAACGAGCTTGACGTATGTAGTTTTTCAAAGGCAGTAGCCGATCCAACGACTGGCAGTTAGTTGGTTGGGTCAAACAATAATTTCTCTGGTATTATGCTGATGTCCGGCGACGATGGCGGCGTCTAGCAGCAGGGCTGCTCAATACTTGTTTAATCGGTTAGAAAAACCATTCAAGCTGGCTAATCATCTCGTCGTCGGTACCTACCCACCTGCTTACAGTACGCACTCGATAGATAGCACCAAATCTCTCTATATATATAAATTAATATCTGTCTGTCTGTCCTGGATTTTCCCTAAAATTACTCTACCGGTTTCGCTGCAAATAGCAGTTTGGTCTTATTAATGCCGGGAAGGTTTAGAGAGTAGTTTGAATGAAATACAATATGTAAAACTGTTGCTATAACGTTTTAAAATTAATATGAAAAATATTGAACCCGCCATGTTGTATTGAGGTTAGCCCATAGATATACCACTATGGTAAGCCACAGATTACACATTCAAAAGAAGAAGGTTTGTTTGGGTAGAATATTTTCAAAGTGGAAAAGACAAGTACCTACATAAGAACTTTTTTAATTTAGATAAATACGGAAAAAAAAAGTGTTTGGAATCAAATTAAATTTTAAAATTGGACCTTTATATTAATAGTCGTCACAAGGCATCACTTTCGCTGTCAAATAAATTATGGCACCCCAACGACAAGCGAGAATTCATAATTTCATAACTATATTCCAAATAAATTTTAAAAAAACCCACGCAAGGCCGGGTGCACATCAGCTAATCAAATAATATTTTAATTAAATAAAACTATAACTCTGTTATAAACCACGAATGTATAATATTTTAACGCGGACCGTTTTCGTTTATATCAGGGCTATTATAATAACTAAAGAATAATACCGAGTTATCGGTTATACATAGGTACAAAAAAAACAATAGAGTGAGACAGGATATACTACAAAAAAGGGTTACATGAAAAATTAATACACTTATGCATCGGCACACTCTTTAAAAGTGATACGAAGGCATTGAAAGTACCAAAAAAAACTTAATCCAATTAATCTATTTTTTTGTAAAAATAAAACATAATCATAAAAAAATTAATAAAAAATATGTGAAGAAACAAAAAAAAAACAAACAAAAGTGTTATTTCAGTTGCTCTATAAGTTCGGCTTGAGATATATTTACGTTCGTCAAGTTGCTATCTAATGGTAATACTGACATCCCAATCCGACTTATAACATCCCTGAGTACCAGTGGCGTGCACTCCATAAAGGCTAAAATGCTGTGCCTTCCCTAAGAAAAATTAACCAAAAAAATAAATTAAAAGATTGTGCGTCAAAATGTATTTTTCCATGAGTTTGATGGGGAACTTGTGCGTTCATTTATTCAGCTAACCACAACAATCAGCAGAAAGAAAATGGCCAGTTTCATAATTCAATACACCATTAAAAATTACACATAGCCTACATTTGGCCATAGAGTACCTATACGGAAATACCGGCCCTATGTGATGTAAATAGCAACGAAAAATGAAGAATTCCTTCGAAATAAATATGTTAAGCCAGCCAGATCCAAATGACCCGAGGTGATAAAGGCAAGTGAAATGGGTGCATTTAAATAAACGCCCTGTAAAATGATGGCATAATTATATTATACTACATATATAAAATAACGTATCAAAAGATAAATGCACGTGTGCAAAAGAGATAAAAGAGGCGTGCTATTTTGCCAATAGCAATAACGTTCTCAGTTTCAATGCAATGTTACTGATGATGATCGATATCTCTCGATTCTCCAAACTATTGGCAAGTTTTTCCGAATCTTCATATCTTTTCCTCATAAAACGCTACCCCAGTGAACAATGAAAATATCCCTGGCCCCTGGCTCGATAAACAGAGGTACGGGTGATCCCTTGTCTCAATACATTGCGACGCATTCAAATAAAGATATAGAAGTAATCACAGCATTAAACATGTCAGTAGCTCTGATGACGCCTTCTTCTGGACTGTTGGGCTATAAGTTTATTTTTATCGTTCTGCATGGTGAGATATTTCAAAACACGTTGCAGTGTCCGTCGACCTCCGATGATGAACACTGCAAACGGGTTCCAAGCTCAAAAATACCTATTAACACACGGCTTAACAGCCCAGAGGAGGACCAGATTCCTAAGAATATACAAAGCTAAAAACTTGGTCCTGCTTCAGCTATATCTGGTATAATGTGGGATTGGCAAATTGACATAAATAGTGAATACTGTTAATAGTAGTTCAAAGCGCAACAATAATATCAGACAAAAGTCACCCATCTCAAAGCACAATCTTGAGATACCGGTATTGTAATGTTGGAGGAAAACTCTTATGTTTATGTTTACTTTTATTATTTTGATTATGTATTATAATACAGGTAGGTAAAACTTTAAAACATACCATTTTGATTTTACCTTCATATCCAAACATTCAAATGGAGGTATGTCAAATCTGTGTTATAGGACTTTTGCTTTAACGGGGACGATATAGCACCTCCGTGTTGAGGTGAGTGTAGAGAGAATACAAATATTATTATGTGATGTTTTCTGTCAAAAAACTAGGTCTGCAGTTTGCATCCTGTTTGAAAATAGACCCCTCGGAGCCGTTATCTCTCGCTGCAGAAGTTTATTTGAGGCACAATGCGGCTAGGCTGACAAGATTCCTGCTCTTCCCACAATCTGGGAACTACTTGTCTTCGCTCCAGTTGCCCATATTATTGGCACGGCTCCAGCGTGTTTCATGTACTAGAGACTAGACGGGGCTGACCAACTTTTTGTACGAGGAAGTGGGACATTTTTACTAAGCATTTCTAAGAGTGATATTTCTACTCTTGATGGAGGCTCGCTGGCACAGATTGAGGAAGAATCTTCGAGCAACTATTACCGAGTGATATATTTGCAGTTCGGAATGCCCAAGCATGCGAGTGCAGCAAATCTTAGGCCGTATAATTTTAAAGGTTTCACAATGAATCTATGTGTTGTTAAGTTTGAGCGTGGCTATGAGATACCCGTCGATATTGGGGCGCGTGGTCCCCAGCTCTGTCCCATCCTAATCAGGTCGAGGAGATTAAAGAAACCAAACTTCTTAATAGAAACTGAAATGAGATCCCGTTCCCGGGTTGCGGCGGATACTCGACGTCCTCCGTTTTGCCGAAGTGCCTCGCTGCCATCTCTTCATCTCGGCCTGCACGGACCGGTTTTATCTTTTCTATCAAGCGGCCAAAGAACTCTGGCGATTTTCTTGAACCGTATTCCTAAACCGTGAATCTGCTGTGCATTGTGTCTGTGTTTCGAAACAGTGGTTGTTGGTTCTTGATGCTGGAGATGCTTCGGCGAATCCGTAACGAACGAAGAAATGTCACGACTCCGGACAAATAATTTAAAATCAATCATAATAGCTGACATTCCGTTCGCCGGTTCCATTCGTTAATGGCCAACGCACAGCCAGGTAAATCATTATGATTTATTGGACAAGAACGAGGCAATCACTTTGAAATTAATTTCTTATTCGTGTATTTACCAGGGCGCCGAATTGCCTGGAACCTCGCTAGAGACGCTTTATATTTCGGAAGCTGTTATGGTAAATACATAACTGCTTTGGGCTGTTTCAACACCACGCTGGAAAACACGAATTCCAAACACTTCTCACATCCGCCAGAGTTTATGTTATTTTACGCCGAAATTGAGGCTTGCGTAGTCAAAATAAAATCAATACCAGGACAAGACATGACATCCAAAGAAAAGGCATTGTTCTATGGAATTAGAAACACTACATACAAATGAAACGAAGTAATAACAATCTATTTTAATTACCCTGTGTGGAGCACGCAGGACCCTGTGAACCGCGGGCAGCTGGTAGGACAGGGGCAGGGTCATGTTGAAGCTGTGCTGAAGGAACTTGCCCGGGGACGGGGCGTCGCTCCAGCAGGAGAAGGGGTCCATGTCGTTGAGGAACTGAACCCTGCAAGTCAGTTCCTCAACTTCCAGCTTCGGGATCACCATTTTGTCACTTGGTTTGTCTATCATCTAAGCCCGCACAACACTCAATGTTCGTATACGATTTTTTATTTATCACAATTCCGTCAAAGCTTTTATGTGGATATCTGTGTAATTATGGTGAACATACGTATTAGCCTAAGTCTAGTATAAATTTATATATTATTCTAGATTATTAATATTATATATGTATATTTATTCGAGTATAAATATTGTAATAATCAGCTAGGTACCTAATTCCTATTCCGAAAACACAATCGGTAGAAATAACAGTGAAACGAAACTCTCTGAAAAATATGACGGTTTAACCAAAAACAATTAAATTAAAAATAAATGTTTTAAATAAAACTAAAAAAAATATTTTAAAATATTGCCACGGCCGAAAATCGAACGCAGGTCAACTATTTGGAAGGCAACTACTCGTATACTGACCATTACACCAACAAATATTTTAAGAACTGCGGCATAAATTAATTGCATGTACTGAAAATAAGAATTGTTTTAAAATAATATTAAAATTTTAATATCACTTACAGTTACGTACTCTGTACATCACAACTGAAATTATGTTTGATGATAATAATAATACGTTTTTCGAAAAGACGAATAATTACATCTTCCAACAGGTAGGTAATAAATAAAATAAAAATCATGTTCCTAATTTTTTTTTTAATATTCAAAGGTATAACTATTCTATAAGTATTTTAGTACCTTCGCATATAACTTATATTATAGTAGTTATTGATATATCGACGTGTCAGTCGAAATAATCAAATAATTAATAGCGACCTTTGAAGACGTAACGCGAAAGCAATCTGTCTAGCTTTATCGATTCGTTACTTAACAATGCAGAAATAAGTTTTATAATGTCTTCTATCTGCCAATCCGTATCAAATGGATAATTAATTATATTTTACTGTACTGAGACACAATACGTAACATTATTTATGAATGTATTCAAGTATGCCTCTTTTTTGTGAGACTCAAAAAAAAACGTTTCGTACCTGTGATATTATACATGGATACCTGCATAATATGACTGTAACATACAACCTCTATATTTATCCAATAATGGTTTTACAGTTTTGAGCTTTGACCTCTGAACTTATCCGGCCAGTAGTACTATATTGCATATTCGTAAAAAGCATTTACTTTGTGGCTTACCATGATTATAATATAAACACATGCATTTGTTTTAAACCATTTAAACCATTTATAATGATCGACCGATTTCGGAAGCACCCTTCCTTCTTCAGGACTATATTAAAAATAACTTAAGATGCAAAATAATGGCAGACATACGTGAATATTTAAGTGTTGGAGTGGAAGGCGACGAAAGAAAAAAAACTTAAATATTAATTCTAATATATTGAATAACCAAGCAAATTTATCTTATAGTCCTACTCTAGATACGTTTCCAGTGAACCGCTCGTTCCTCCTGAAAAACTCCTAATTACCCCTTCCCCTTTGGTCGCCTCCTACCCCAACACCTAAATATTCATATGTCTGTCATTACTTTGTATATTCTCGTATGTAAGTTTTAGTATAATCCTGACGAAGGAAGGGAACTTCCAAAACCGGTCGATCATTATATTAAATTGAAGTGGTTTACAACAAATGTATGTACAAGAATTAAGTTAGTTCGTTGGGAGTATCAAAACTTATTGTGAAACCTTTTCCTAAAATAGATAACGTTTCGGACAGCTTTAGTGTGTCCGTCATCGGAGCAGATGATCAGATGACGCTGCGAGGCCAGGTACCCCGATACGGCTTATATAAGTTTCGGAATATGAAAAGTTTCTGGTATTTTGGTAGATTTAAATTATTATTGTTTAGTACCAAATGGCAAACATCATTCAAATATGATGCCAATTAATAGTACTGGTTGTCAAATAATTGCGGTTACGAGATCAGAGAGCATTGTCAATAAAGTAAAACATTTTCCTATTGGTCTGCCATTACTCATTAGTCATTGAATTACCTAATGAAATATACTTATATATATTATTATGCAAACAGTCGCCAAGGTAACATGCAAAATAGTTTTTTTTACCTTGTATTTTACGATATTAAAATTCGTCGAATCAAATGTATTTTTTTGGAAGTTTTAACGAGCGTGTAACGACTTGTTAGGCTAACGGTCGTGTACTGTTCTGCAGATTTTAATGTGGTCGTTATATAAGTGGTGCTGGTGGTCAACAGCCCAACTCGAGTGCTTGCAAAGCCGAAATAATAATGATTGTTCGTTCACAATACTCGTCCTCTAACCAATAAATAATAATTGAAAAAGACCCGCCGAAATTAAGAGGTATGCTTTGAAATCAATATAATAAAGACAGTTCTTATTGTGAGGATTCAGATTGTCGACCATTATTCTCCATTGCCTCATTATATAGTGAGAATGTCGTGAAACGCTCGAATAGCAAACAAAGGTTCAGGTTCAGACGACAATGAGGAAGTCGAACGCCAGTGGCTGTCAATCTTCATGAAATTGTTCTTTATTCCTAATCTATGCAGGTACCTAGATAAACATTATGGATTGTTTCGTGTTCATCTCAGTTATTATTATCATTACTCAGGTGCAGTCGGAGTCGGAATGAGAACTCCGAAACAATACTGACGGTTCGATGCGATCGTGTGAATCCGGTTTTTTCACCGCAGGGAAGCAAAACCTGGTGCAAAGTAACACAAAAGTGCAAGGGCACCGTGCTAACAATATTTTTGCCACTGTGCAACAAGTTTCATATTATGCTTCGGGCGCACGGGGGGCTTGCCAGGGACCCGCTGGACCGTTCGACCTGTGACCAGGAACCAGGCTTCAGTATTTAATTGGAATTACTCGGAATGAGGTGAAATCTGGAATACTTAGCGCAAAAAGGGCGATTTTGAGGAAAACCGTTGTGCCCGAGGAGAACACCATTTAAAACTGTTCTGTTTTAACCCTTTCAACTTGATGGCAGTCGCAATCGTCAGACTCTACGCGAGTCGAGAATCGTATAAATCTGATGCAAAGGTCCTGACGTATCGTAGTGTTAATATTACCAGCATCGCTGACGTTTCTACACTGTAAAGTACCATACTAAATCATATACCTCATTACAACAGATTCTAAAACAAAACAATGACACAATCCGGAACCTCCATCGAACCCTCACACCCAACAGTGACAAGGTGCAACACTCGTGACCTTTGATTCGTGAAATATGTAGCTCTTTGTCTAGTTTAGTAAATTGACTACCCCTACACGAAGAAGCGTCATGGTATTGTGAAATTCGTATAAGAATGAACATAGAGCGTGACTCAACGGTGCAAGCAATGACCCTTGTCTCGAGTTGGGTGCGTAATCAGTACATTGGTGTTTAACGGGTTATTATCTTCTGCCGATTACCTAATACCTTCGCTGAGCTAAAATTAAGTATCCCAAGGGTACCATCTTTGCACTACCGAAACGTGGCGGCGTTGCCAAGGCTAAACTTCGTGCAACCCCCTCGCCCCTCTCACGAACCCGAAGACGTTCCGAAGGCTCCCGAAGATTTCCGAAGTTCCGTGGGTGCATGCCTGTGTACCACCTGTCCATCTCGGTGGCAAGGGTAACTTTAATAAACGAATGCATAAAAAGACGAATCCCCGTTGAATCCTTTTTTGTTATCTTTCAAAATGTGGGAAGTTAACTGGAAAGGCATTAAATATTAAAATATGCCGTAAAATTACGAGCGTTTTAGAGATAATGGGTTTGGGGTTCCTTGTATAACAATACTTTATTAAATAAGTATAACAATCCCTGTAATTTAAAAACGATTTGGATCACTTTAATGACGTACGACCATTGAAACCCTGAACAAATAATTCATAAACAGACATTATTATAATGCTTTTTTTTCTTCATATCAGTGTTGAAAGAATAAACTGTTAAGGGCTATATTCAAAAGGGTATCTGCACTTCTCCTTAAATATTTTAATTTAAAATTAAATAACTATTGTTATTTTGCTTTCTGAAATCACTGAAATGAACAAAATATAAAAAATAAAACCCAATAAGGGGGAGAGGGACGTCGGAGAGCGATTATTTATTAATTCGAAATAATGATAATATTATTACGCAATACGATAAACATAATGTTTTTAAATAGAAATATATAATTTATGTATTTTGTTGTAAATTTATCTAGGTTTAGAATTTATCAAAATCAAAGGAGAAATATGACTTTTTCAGACCACCCAAGGCAATATAATTTTAAAAGGTGGAGAAACTAAATATTGCAATCCTATCCCGGTAGGTATACATTTAAAAAAAAATTCCAAGTTTGAGATTAAGAAAAAATTAAACTAGGTCCTATTTTTTAATTTCTTCTCTTCATTTTAAAGTAAAACCTTCAAAGTATTTTTGAGGATGTTCAAGATTTTAATTTCCAAATGTTTTTCTCTTTAAAAACTATGTTTATCGTATTGCGTAATAATATTAACATTAATCCCCCTCCTCCGTCCAATGGGGATAAATAAAGAGTTCAGTAACCTGACGCATTCTATGGTAAGTGGTAAGAAAGGAAAATGGGAAGTCTACAGATTTCACCAATACCATTAACCGGAACGCGCGGTTCTTTCTGAACTCTGAACCGAATTAGACTCGGTGGATTATATTGGAAATGACAGTGAAACATGCCCACGACGATTATTTTTACAGTTGTAGTTTATAGAATCCCGATTCAAAGAAACATAAAGGCAGAAATAAGGTTCACTGGAGATACGTATAAGAAAATAACATAAACATTTCTATAACTGGAAGGCTATTCCGGTTGAGTCCAGTGCGCTGGGAACTGTACAATATAATAATGTTATGTAGTTGGAAATGCTACCCCGAAGACAAAATCTCAATTACACGAAAACAATGACTTTTCTGTGTGTTTTGAGATGACCATTAAAATAATTGAAAATGAAAACCGTAGCCTGCACATCATACTCTTCAAAATTGCGCGCTTGTCAGTTGAAAAACCCAATTCGCTTTACTGCTATTATTATCGTAGTGAGGGAACGTCGAAATGAACAATGTTTCTCTGAACATTGTGATGAGCCATTGTTCCCTAAGCATTCCGATTCCCACGGAAGGGTACTTGTATCGGGTGGCCTGGCGAAGATGAAATTTAACCTTTTCAAATTTCTAAGAACGTTCGCCGTAGGCCGCCATTTTCCGGCGATATTTCATATAATATTGTGCTGGCACTGACGATATCTGTTTGCTCGATTGTAAATCAAACAAGAACGGTTCAAATCTCAAATTTAACGGGAATTCACGAAACAAAAAAATATATACTAAGTAGCATTTGCGTGCCTGCACGCCTAGGTACCTTCCGATAAGATAGCGTAGTCGTGCCTGCACGTCGAAGATTGAAACAAGGAACTCGGGAGGAATACACATGTAAAACTAGTGAATTTAAAGATATTTTAAGGCGTGCGTCGCTTTCACCGGTATTTCGATGGAGGTTGCTCCGAGAAACTAGAGTCTCATACTTCCTTGATACTCGAATTTCAATGCACCTCATCAAAATTGCTTCACGACTGTATTAAATAAAGACAAAAAATTAAAGAAAATCTTTTGAAGCAGGGCAACCTTCGGGAGTTGGGAGGTTTTTGCAGTTTCTGCGTGCCACCCGATACAAAACACAGAGAAAATTATACTTTTGCATGCAGAATAAAATCTTCAACAACAATACCTAATAATTACATCTGCGCTTGTAAGCGGTGCCGTTTTTCTGGGTACAAACACGTCAAATATTTAAATACCATCGCACCGTATCATGCTCAATGGATACGCAGGTATGACGGACGGGACAATCGCCATTATCTCGTTACCTATGTGCCTACCTACCGAGAGCTTTGCACAGGTCTACAATCTTGTCTGTGCAGACAACTAAAAGAGGAACTGGCGAATGAACGAACGAACCGAATAAAATAAGTATCGAATTACGGTTTTTGTTTTGCATTATTAGTGCATACGAGTATATGTTGCCTTTAATAATTATAGGAGTGGGGGAGAGAAATAAGGGCGTATTGCCAGTAACGGTTTTCTATAAAGTGCGTTTGGGCAGTGAACTGCCATAAAAAAATTAAAATACTAAGACAAATTTGTATTATAATTTTATCACACTTTACACAACACGCTATTTAAATTCCGTGCTAAAAGAAATGAAAACTCCGACTCCGAAATGAATCCCATACGAGCGTAATGAATTCAGCATCTATAGGACCATATATTCATAATAAATAGTATATTTCCTTTGGGAATCTGGTGCCCGGGTGCGCAGCGACTATGGAAATTGTTAACGCCAATTTTTTACGGCATAGTATTTTGCAAAAAGCAATAGTTTTTTTTCAAGAATTATAAAGCTAAAATATGTGTTCAGACTGCCTAGCACAACAGCCGCGCGCTGTATGTGCGATATTCTGGATTTATTGTACCCGATCCTAAGACTAACCCCTTAATTCAATATGCCTAAGCTTGGCTAAGTGAAATCGAACCAAAGGTTACGAAACAGTCATTTTACAAAAGTGTTTTGTTTTTGTGACAATAGGAGCTTTCTATCGACATAACTAGTTCTGAGAGAAAGCCTGGCCCCTACCACAAAAACATCGAAAAGGTTTTATCGATACTGTCGGTAACTTTTCATCGTTCCTGAGCAAGACTGCAGATCACCAACGAATAAACAACACGTCAGCAAAAATAAGCATGTTTAGTCGAAGTGAACGCTTTTTGTTTATTAGCGATTTGCAGTCGTGCTCGGGATGATAACAAGTTACCGACATTATCGATAAAGGTTTTATCGATAATGTCGGTAACTTGTCTTCGTTCCCGAGTACGACTATAAGCTTAATTTAATCGACGCGAGCTGTAGTTTCTTCATTGGCGATCTGCAGTCGGTCTTTGGAACGAAAACATGTTACCGACATAATCGATAAAAATATTTATCGATGTGTTCGTGCGCCTGAAACTCTTTTTTAGATAACAATTTGTACGTCTGCCGTTTGGAATTCAGTTCATCTTATTCGATGTTATGAATAAAATTATCACGAATGTTGGTATGCAGATCTTTTTTTGTCAAATCAATTTTACGCTTTGCTGAAGCGTGGCAAAATAATACGTTTGATTATTAACAAAAATTCAAGCAGGCACCATCTCAGTTATCACGGTGAATCTTTGCCTGCATTTTCTTTAGATCGGTGGGCAAAGATGAATAATATTTTGTAGTACGGCTTGCTCCACGATCTAATGGACTGGATTCTAAATTAATTCCTTTTTCATACCAAATATATTTAAAGCATACCTAGTAGAATGGAGTACGTAAGCGAATGTACCGTTTTATTATTTCTGTCTAAAAACAAAAAAGACATTTTTTCTAGAATATCAATAGTTTTTTTTTTAATCATTGTAGAAAACAATATTAACATAACCTAAGAAAACGGAAAAAATGACAAAATAAAAAGATTTCAGTCGCATCTGGGACACGAACCCAGGTCCTCTGCCTATCCGGGGCAACTGCTTAACCAACTTAGCTAATGAGACCAGTTCAATTTATGCCATCTTCATCGATATCATATTTCAAATTCAAGATTTGTTAATATTATTCTCCATTTTTTATCCAATATTTTTGGCAGCTATCTTTATAATGATTACAAATAGTTTTTTTTTTACTGATGGTTCTCTTTTCTATCGGAGGTTGACTATCAATAGGCGAATCGTCACTCGCCCTACTAAAATTGTCACTTGTATCCGGTAGTGACAAGCAGCTACTGGAACTGCGAATGCAGTAGCGAGTGAACCGCTGTATTTGAGGGTAGTAACAGCTGTTCCTCAACAAAACTTCGGAATGAAATATGTACCACTATCTATTCGAAGGTCGACATCGCTGCAGTGCTTCAAGAAGTTCTGCAGCGTAGTTCTGCGTGCAGTTTGCTGACTGCACATTCAGACGCACAACATCATAATTGAAAAATAATAAAATGGATACATCAGTTAGTGATTTTGTTATAAAAATGTAATTTTTTTAAGTTTTAGTTTTTTAAAAATCTTATTTAAGTGTAGAGATTTTAGGTAAGATATGTAACATTAACTTAATTATATGTATTTATATATCACTGTTTAAAACCAGCTGCACTCCGGGCTCCCGAATGTATAGCTGAGCAGTGACTTTTTTGTTAATTGCTAAAATTATATAATACGTAAAATAACTTATTGATAAATAATTTTTTTTTAATGTCTTACATGACGCAAAATACAAGAAACAAAAAATATTCAACAACAACTACCGATGTCAGAAGAGGCGATACTAGCTCCACGTAGCGACGAAGAGGTCATGTGATTGGCAACTAGGTCACGTGGACGCCAAAATCGCCCGTTTATCGCGATCGGAATAATTGAACATGTTCTAATCGAATCTCCAAACTGCTAATTGAGTCACTAGCTACTATTCAGATAGTAACGACTAAATTTAAATTATTTTAATGTCTGTTTTTTTTAAACAAAAAATAATATAGCATTATGTATTGCATTATACGTAATTTTGTATCTTCCCCTTACGCTTTAGGGTATCTCTATGTATTATTTGCTCTGTGGGTTACCCTTCAAAACATTCGTTTAACTGTTAAATAACGAAACCAGATAGCACTAAACTATTGTTTAGCATTGTATCGTGAAGTTGTGTACGTTCGTACGTTGTGTAATTTCTACAAAATAACAACAAACTTCACGCTATATTTTTGACCTTTTTCCTTATTTAAAAAAAATCTTATATCCTCATAATTTAAGATTTAAAATTATTTAAATTTCTACCACATCGGAACAGGCTAAGCCTAGTCAGGTGGTTTATACCATATCTTTTTAATTTTTTTGTTATTTATTTACAGAAAATTATTTCTATGTATATTTTGCTTCATAATAATCAAAAACAAAATAATAAAGCAAATTGCATAATGTGAAATTTCTTTCACTAATCGCAGGTACCTACCGGAAGTAGTGATTCCGAGAACGCCGAGCCACCCAACCAAGAACTGAAATTTCCATATCATTATTACCTTTGAGATATTCGCAAGAGCGTACAGTATTATGTGGTGCATCCGTGACATCAAAATTAACATACCCCTGCTCCGGGAGGCACCGGAGGAATGCAGGCCCGGAAATTGCAGGTCGTTATTACCTGCCGCTCTCAAGGCGAAATTATGATTGTTGCGCCAGTGTCTAAGCCTATCCCGAAAACGCATTAGTAAAATTCTTCGTTAAAAAACAGTAACAGGCGAACTTCGAACTATTATATACCTCGGCTGGCTGAGTCCTCCATCACGACACGAGCAACATGTTCCGCTGACTGTGATGGTATTGGAAGATTTTCAAATATTGTCAGGTTATTCGTAACCCGGGAAACTTTGTATTTCTTTTTAAAAAAGTACTAATAAATAATTTTGGCAAATCATTTTAAAGAGGGCACATTTGAATGTATTTGCGAACACCGATAGTGGTTCACAGTGGCGGCTCGTGACTATTTAGCGAGTTAGATAAAAGATTTATTTTTTTCAAAATTTCAAAAAATAAAAATCATTTTCGCCTTCAACAACATCAATAACGTCGCATTTTTTAAATCTTAGCACTCTAACTCACTCAATAGTGAGATAACCTAAGATTTTGCAAACATGCAATGGAAACAACAGTAGTGTTTTCAAAATGACTCCGAATACTTCAGTATAGGTAAGTAGCAGTAGCGTGCAGTCATTAAAGGCTGAAATATGTGGCTACCTTAAGACAATGGCTCAGGAACTTTTCCGAAAGTAAAAAAAAAATTGCATTAGAATTTACAATAGGTAACAACTTTTGCTCTCATTTTTTTAACCTGGCAAACAACAACCAACATAAGATAATAATAAACACTGCATGTTTTAAAGGTGAATAAAATATGCAATGACATGCTATTACATTAAAAAAGACTGCAGCCTACCCTTGGTCACAGAGCAATGCACGCCACTGGTAGGTAGGTATGTAATAACACCCCAAACTTTTATGAGCGAAAGTTTAGTACAGAATCAATGAGTGAATAATCAAAGCAAATAATTCATAATATTTTGGCAACAGTGAAGCTTCTTTGCATGATACTTCAAAACAAATAAACATGATAATTGCGTTGTAACCACACTTTCCGTTACTTACATCGTTTATGGGGAAGAGGGAGAGGTTACAACGGATCTGTCAGAGGTACGCTTTATAGAAAACCTGGTTGGTCCGATCTGGGCAGTTGAAAACAAAGCGAAGCTTTGTAGCTACCCATCTTCATACCGTCACAACCTATGACCCCAAAAGCTTGTTGCAGAAAACTTTGCAGTAGGTGTTAAATAGTTATTGTTATTGCTAATACTGACTGATAGATAAATTAATTAAGAAGATGCAATGAAAATACAAACTTGACGCAAATTATGACGTGACTCGGTATAATGATCTATATTGATATGCTTCTCTGAAAAAATTACGATCGTCCGAAATTAGAGTAAAAAAATCAAATAATATTTTGCTGTTGACAAACAATGCAATTTGTTTGCGATGCAGCCGTAATAAAGGTATCGATCGATGTATGTGGATAGAACAAATAATGTAACGAAAGATTTGATTTCTTCAACTCAATATATACAAATATATCGAATGTTGAATGGAAAAAAAACATGTTACTATACAATACTATAAAACTGATTTAAATTAAGAAAACACTGACACTTAACTACCTGCCGAAGAGGTAATCAGTTCGAAACGCGGAAAAAAACTATTTTTCTTTTTTGTAAATATCGAATATTTAGATAGATGCAAAACGTGCCTAGCGCCCGGCGCGCAGACAGCGACTGAGGCTGACCGAGCGGCGAACAGCGAGTAGAGCGAATGGCGAAACTGGCGACTGGGGGCACTGAGGCCGGTCGCCCGTTGTTCGACTGTTGCCGGTGCAAGAGGAGACCAGGCAGCGGCAGGAAGGGGCGGCGAGGGCGGGCGGACGGAGGGTCCGCGGTCCGCCAATATTGTTGCAGGCTTTAAAATTATTTATTGCAGACAACGAGTCTCACGTCTCATCCGATCGCGGCCCGCTAGTGGGTGGTGAAGATGGAAATTAAGTAAACAAGATTGGCCCTAGTCAATGCCGTTCTCAAACTGGAGCATACTAAAAATTAGTGGTGGGCGAAGCGGCTCGGTTTAGTGAGCCGGATCACTAAATCAGCTCTCTGTAAAGACAATCTACATGAAAACTGGACCAAAAAAGTCTCGTGAAAGAGCGTCTTAAGGACGTCTTTAGGAGGGCCAAGGGAGCGAGGGAGAGGGGATGCTGCGGGGGGACGCGAACCATCGTTCAAACGAGCCGGATCACCGAACCCGTACACTACAAAGAGCTGAATTAGTGATCCGGCTCACTAAACCGAGCCGCTTCGCCCACCACTACTAAAAATCGTCTATCACGTAATTGAAAAATATAACAGATTTTCGCAAAAAAAAATTGTTTTTCAATGAAACTTGATTATTCAAATGCCTTTTCATAAAATTATAGGCAAAAAAAATCATTCAATCAGAAAACCTTTTGCGTGCTAAGCAGTAAGATCTCTCTTAACGGGAGCTCAGGTATCATACAATTTGGACAGGTAATTTTTATTTGGAATTGGCTCAGCTTCAAGTTCAGGATGATTCAGGCTTAGTATTATATAGATTTTTCACTTAAAATATCATATTGGAGGGTTCACCTACTTTAATTGATGTCAAGACGAGAAGAACATAACATTGTTCTACTAGTGCATTACTCGGAATAAACTGAATAAATGTATGTACCTTGAATTGTTTTAGATGATTTTATGCGAATTTCAATAATTATTCATCTATCAATATATATTATATATATATATGTAGAATAATTTTCTCGGTTTACCCGCGTAATGTAGTCCTTAGAAGGACTTTTTAACTCCTGACGTTTCGGACAAATCACATTGTCCATCTTCAGAGGCCTTATGTCTTGAGTTTTGTTTTGAACTGATCGCTTGAGCGTGTCCGTTCAATCCAAAAGTCAAAACCTAAGTGGTTGCAAATCATTTTAATTGTCTAGGACGCAGAACGCGTGTAGATAAAGGGGTGGGGGTAGGGGTGGGGCATTTAATAGGCTGTTTACGCATAGTAACCGGGTTATTTTTATTTAAGGAAGTTGAGGGTAATTCTAATAATTTTGGAAGTGATGTTATCGGGGAATTTTGATCGATTATGACTTTCCAAGTGTCAGAAATTCTAATTGAGTCATTTCTAGTATTCATATTGTTTTTATGTTTATGAATTTCGATGGCTTCGCGGTAAATTCGTCTTGTTTCATTGAAATACCACGACAATAGCCAGCCTTTTCAATGAACGGACACGCTCAAGCGATCAGTTCAAAACAAAACTCAAGACATAAGGCCTATGAAGATGGACAATGTGATTTGTCCGAAACGTCAGGAGTTAAAAAGTCCTTCTAAGGACTACATTACGCGGGTAAACCGAGAAAATTATTCTACATATATATATATAATATATATTGATAGATGAATAATTATTGAAATTCGCATAAAATCATCTAAAACAATTCAAGGTACATACATTTATTCAGTTTATTCCGAGTAATGCACTAGTAGAACAATGTTATGTTCTTCTCGTCTTGACATCAATTAAAGTAGGTGAACCCTCCAATATGATATTTTAAGTGAAAAATCTATATAATACTAAGCCTGAATCATCCTGAACTTGAAGCTGAGCCAATTCCAAATAAAAATTACCTGTCCAAATTGTATGATACCTGAGCTCCCGTTAAGAGAGATCTTACTGCTTAGCACGCAAAAGGTTTTCTGATTGAATGATTTTTTTTGGCTATAATTTTATGAAAAGGCATTTGAATAATCAAGTTTCATTGAAAAACAATTTTTTTTTGCGAAAATCTGTTATATTTTTCAATTACGTGATAGACGATTTTTAGTAGTGGTGGGTAAACCGAGAAAATTATTCTACATCTTACACCCGTGAAAATCTCAACCATAATATATATATATATATATTGCATGTTCTCGCCCACAGTGAGATTTAATTTAAATTTACAGCGTCACTCATTAATGTCATTTTAACATTTACGAAAGTGGAAGTAATCTTGATAGAAAGTAAAATTTTACAAAGTGGTCTATTGTGGAAACTCATTAGGTTATCACAATACAACAACTCACTTTTTGCACTACCTCTACTTACCCACACAGTGCAGGAAACACAACTCAACAAATACCCAAACCGCCAACAGCTCTGCAATAGAGTACACTCAATCTGCAGGAAGAGCGAGAATTGTGGAAATTTATAAATAATTAATATACCAATCGATATTACTTATTGGCTGAGCAAAATAGATTGTTTACTTGATTCTATTGTTTTTAAGACAGTCAATCATTGCTTGGTGAATTTCTATTAATCTTCATATCACTGTTTTAAATATTTTCAAGCTTAATGAAGAGAAAGCTAATACATTATTGTGAAAAAACTGTTTGTATTATTAAAGGAACTGAAAGATCTATTAACAACGAGAATATTGCTAATAACTTTTTGATAACATGACGAGGGTTTTTCATTAGTGATAAGCGCCGGCGAAGGGTTTTTTGGATACTATTGTGAAGATGAATTACACGATATTGAAAATGTAACGTTTTAAAATAATTAGTATATGTGTGTCGTGAGAAACGGTAAATTATATATGAGGAATCGCGGAATGTGGTAGATACTGTTCAGTATCGCCCTGGTTAAAGACCACCATTCAGATTCGAATGTTCCTTAAAGTGGCTTTAACCATGTTTAGAGACAAGACCTGACTATCCAGATACTTCATAAACTTACTCTCACTCAACTTCTTCCCCTCCCCACTCCCTTCAGCGTCACAACATCCTACTGACTCCGTAAAGCTAGGAGCAGTTGAGACTCCTGTGTGGTATTTACTTAAAAATATATTAATAAAATAAAAATAAAGACCGCGGACCACCAACTTGAAAACGGCTGGTTTCGCGTAACTCAACGAGTTGCAGTCTCCAAGGCGACCAACGCCAAAATGTAATACTCTCCTGTCTTCAAAACACAACAATCGACATTTACAGTGGCATCCTTCAAGGAAACTCTTGAATATTATCCTTCGACAAAAACCCGTGGTTACTATAATTTGACATACGCCAGAGCAGGTAATATTGAATTAATTTGCATTTTCAGAGTGGTACAGAGCCGGGCCTGGGCATTTCGAGAACGCGCCATACAAAAATGCACTATTTAAATACTCGGGAACGTGTAAAACTGTTTTAATGTTTTGACCTTTTATTAATATAGGTGTTTTCAATGCATACAAAAGTCTAAGCCCTCCCCCACCTTCCAGTGGGATCCCTTTATTGCAGAATATTCATCAGAATAGTATCAAGTACATATTTATTTTTGAAATAGTAGCGTAGTGATGAGCGAAGGTGAACACTGTAACGTTGTGTTCATCACACTTTATTGTATAACAAAGTCACAACCGGATTCGATGCAGTTGTGCTTTTCTCAGAGCATTTGTGTATAATAACAGTTTATTTATTATCTACCCTGACGAAGATACAGTTGTGTCGAAACTGGTTAGCGTGTTGATATGAAATAAACTGATCTACCTTACCCCAACTTAGTGACCTTAAATGTAGGTATTGCTTTATTTGTGAGCTTTCCACGCGGGAAAAATGTCATAAGCATATTTTTTTTAAATGACCTCAATCAAATAGTGCCTCATGAGTAAAATACTCAACTAGGTATAGTGTCTACAATTTTCTCCTGTTCAAGAATAAATCTTAATTTAAATGTATCAAACAATGCTTTGGTCGAGGGCATCGACATAAATGTACGAAGCGTAAAAGTATTAAATTTATTATTATGTACGAGTATATTGCAAAACGGTGAAAGTGTATTTTATGGGGTTCCACGACCAATCAGAACAGTGATAGAAATAACAACATTAAAAGACATGTTTTTTTTAAATAAAAAATATGTCGTTTTATAAACACTTTAATTTTATTTGTACAACAATAAACAGAAGATAATACTGCTACAGATAATCGAAAAGATTGCAGCCTACCCTTGATCATAGAGCAGCGCACGCCACTACCTTCAGCATACCTCAAATGGTGTCGTCATAGTTCCAATGTTTTCGGACAACTGAGACTGTGATTAGAAATTATCTCATAAACCCACCACTGAAGCAGTGGCGTAGCGTGAGCCATCGACAACCGGGGCGGAATCATAATTTCCCGCCCTTATGTCATAAAAATAATAATGTTTGTGTTTGATGGAAAAAGGGAATCATATGAAAGAGCGAAAAATATTTATTTCAAAACCAAAATAGTACACCCCCACCTCTCGGCTTATAAAAAGACTCACCAAAAAATGCACGGTTAAACGAAATGCCAAGATGTGTTTTACTTGCAGTATTTAATTAAATCATCTATGATATTTCTAGGCCATCGAATTTTCATACCAAAACACATGATTTTGCATTAGTTAGATAAATTATAAAAAAAAAAAAGTTAATTTGAAATATGGGAGTGTTATATGGAACCCACATAACACGAAATATGCAAAAACCTATTTATTCAGTTCGAAAAAAAATCGTAAGACTAGGTATTTTCAACTGTGGATTAAATACCTTACTCCAATTTTACGAGGAAGGACTTCAATACTTTAATTTTATTATCTTGGAAAAAAGAAGACAGACTTAATATATTTTCAAAATTATTCACAAGAAGTTCGAAACCATTGTTATCTCATTGTTAAAGAAGTATTCACATAAACGGTCCCAATAAACGCTATTTAAGGATTCATTTAACAAACATAGTATATTATCTTGAATTATTTAATAAGAATATTGCCTATTTCAATCCAATGTCTCGAATGTGTAGATTGTAGAATGTGACGATATAGATATCTTTATAAACAGCCTCGTATATTTTAAAAAGCAAATCTTTTATCACATCGTGGAAAATAGTAGTGTTATTAGAAATACACCAACTTGCTTAATTTTTTCCTTCTCTTTCTATATCTTATTCAACGGCATGCATTGTTCCTTGACCAGGGGTAGACTGTAGCTTTTCAGTTGTTGATTACCATTTTGCACCATGCCATAATGTAAGATGGATGGGGTCCTAAATGCAAATTTCAAATATAAAATTGGAAATTTGCCAAGCAGAAACAATTTCTTACGGTAGAACGATAACGAAATTAGAAATTTTTGGAAAAAACTTTTTTTTTTAAATCTGGAAAAATAAAGGTAGGCACATCCTTTCAGCCTTTATGGGCGGCACGCCACTGCTTATATTGTGTTTTATACCTTATGGTGTTATTATAAATTTTATAACATGTTGTATTTTTATTAAATTTCTTTCTTCTCTTTCCGTATATTATATTATGCTTTATGTTCTATTCTCCTTATTTTTATTTAATTTTATTATTTAGCAACTCTATCAAGTGATAACTGATAACCAAACCCAAAACTATGCATCTTGTGAACATTTTTAACTGGATTATTAACACTACGCACTTCCCAATGTAATAATCTGTAAATGTTCCAAAACAATAAATTACTTCGCATTGCACTGCCTTAACCCTTTGACTGGTATAAAATTTATTTATTTTGAACTGACTCGAATGTTTTTAGAGGAGTAGTATTTACAATAATGGATCTATGATTTACTCTGTCACGTATTTTTATTTGCTCTCGTCTACCGCTGATTTTAAATAAATACTGTATATTTTGTATAAGTTGCTTGGAAATAAGCAGAAATATAATGAGTACCTTCAGGCGCAGCTCTTCTTTCGGCTTTTCGGCAACGCATCGACCGTTGACATAATGTTTTTTTGATCTGTTTATGATTACGCGGAAGTATGTTATAAAATCATACATTACCATCCCTGTTCTGGCGTAAAACGAAATGGCCACCATTCACAGGCGAACCGATCCGCTGGGATATGGAAGCGGCGAACATGCTTGGTACGGGTCAGGGTTGGGCTCGCGGTTCGGTGGAATGAACACCAATCGCCGAGCCCGACCCGCACTCGTAACTCCGTACTACTCGAAGCCACCGCGTCGAAATGCTCATTTCCTTGCTCAAGTCAATTATTCGATCTATTCCCGCACGTTCTCTTTAACGGGGAGAGGGACGTCGGAGAGTTATTATTTATTAATTCAAAATAATGATAATATTATTGTGCAATACGATAAACATGGTGTTTTTAAAGAGAAAAATATTTATTACGTTTGTTTTTTAATTTGCATGGGCTTAGCATTTATCAAAATATAATCAGAAATATTACACATTTCTGACCGTTCTACGCATGTTTTACAAAAGCATTTAAAAAGTTGAATATCCTTAAAAAATGCTGTGAAGGTTTTTCTGTAACTTGTCGATAAGATAAATTAAAAAAAGAACAGTGTGTGGTTTAATTTTTTTATGAACACTACGTAACTTAAATGTTTTTTTTTTGTAATGCGGATTACAAATTTTTGGTTATATTTATTTACAAAAAAGCAACGATAAAGGATTAAAAATACTTTTCTCCACTGTAAAAATCATATTCGTATTTTAAATATTTTGTAAAACATACAATGGGACGACCAGAAAAAGTAATATTTCTGATTAGATTTTGATAAATACTAAGCCTATGTAAATTTATAAAGTATTTAATAAATATTTTTCTATTTAAAAACATTATGTTTATCGTATGGGGTAATAATACTATCATTATTTTGAATTGATAAATAATAACCCTCCGACGTCCCTCTCGCCCTTAAAAACTGTGGGTAAGTAGGATGTGAATGGGGGCGGCTTCAAGCTAGTATATTGCGTTGAATGATATATTTTGGTAGTCTCAAAACTAAATAGGTGAACGAATATTCTCACACTTTTTATTCATTTTACATTTGGAGCCATGACTCATTTAAAATAATATTATGTTATAATAAATTATAAAATAATATTATAATTAATAAACAAATGTCGATAATTTTTATAGCGCCGTTTTGTGAAAAATCACCCCAAGGGCGCTGTGCTTTACAAATATTTTTCCAAGGGTCTATCTTATTACTATTTTTATGTGAGTACCGCACTAGAGCCCCAACTGCTCCCAACTATCTGAAGCCAGTGAGACTATGGCATCCCCAAATGGGGTATGTTCAATGTTGTGCGGCTGAGGGTATTGGGGAAGGATATGGGGAAGAGGATGGTAGGGGAATGGCTGGGTATTTAGATCTGGTCACCAAAGACGGCTAAAGCCATTTCAAGAAACGTTTCGACTCAGTATGGTGGTGGTATGGTATACCAGGCTGATACTGAAAGTACGAGTATCTACCCCTCTAGAACGTGCCGCAAATATACTATATTATTTTTAATTAATAGGTTAACTAATTAACCATCACGCCGTTTTCACACAGGGGTAGGCAGAGAGGATGGACCGTCAAAAAATTCGGTCTTGGTACACGCTCCTTGCTTTATATACATTCATACAACTTATTATATAATTACATAAATACCCATCTGTTATTCTGACTCCTGGCATAATCCGATTCAAGTATTCGGTTTACTTGATGGTGCCATGTCTTTCTTGGGTGTCTCCGACTTCTTCTACCGTTCAGATTCATCTTATTACTATCGATAATCATATTATTCTCACGACCACGAGAATTGCGTCAAATCAGTTTGGTTCTTTGCCTAGCATTCCTGTGTAGAGCCGTCTGAAGTACACTGTATTTCGTGAACGATTGAAGGCTCGTTTAGTGAATGGGCACCGGCGGATGGGCTCGGGCTCCGGCTCGTTATGTGAATGAGGGCATTAAATACTAAAGTAAGTTAACTCGCACAATGTCACTATTCTGTTAATAAAATGTGGTGGTCTAGAGTGGTAAATATTCTCAGAATCGCCCTGGTGAAGGACCACCATTTAGAATCGAAACGTTAATTGACAGGTACTTATTAACTAACCATCACCTCCATGGGTGATGGAACCATGATATCTGTCAAAATTCTGAGCGGGTTGCGAACGCTGTGTTGAGTTTTAATGTTTAAACATGGATTCATCTAACTACCATAAGGTCCGAGATCGTAAAAAGAATTAAATATATTGTTTTAGTTTCTTTCTGCAAAAATGCTTTAGCTACAACTACGGGAAAAAGATTCAGAGAATTGAAGCTGACAGAAAAAATGGTGTACGGCGATCAGAGTAGCAATTGCTACTCTAAGATGGCTGTTAGAATATTCACCTGTCCAATAAAACGGTACACAGACTGACCCCAAACAAAATCAATTTCAATCATTTTTCAAATGAAAAAGATTAAGAACTGGTAAATTTCGTAAAACAACGTTTGCAGGCTACAAGTGAAGTAATGACATATGTCAGTCAAAACGTCAAAAGTCAACGGAGTCTCAGCGTGGCCATATTTTTTTTAAATCAGTGCGCAATTTAATAAAAATAAATTAAAAAAAACGTGGACAGGATATTTTTATATAGTCATGAGCTAAAAAAAGCAGATTTGTTTATTTTATTATAAAAAAAGATACTAATTTTTTTTGCAACATTTTCGTAATCTATCCACACGAGTATAAAATGCATGCAAGTGGCCTAATACCATCAATCACAAATTAATAATTTTACAAACTATATTATATGAGCCATATTTCCGATAAACCTAAACTATCTTAACAAATCCTTTTTTTAAGGTAAGTGAGTACTCCTGAGATGTTTTCTTTCTACGTATTTATACTTGTCCTGTAATGAAGGACTTCTAAGGAAAGGAAAGTAGGAATCTAAGATGAAGGAGCATACACGACGCGACTTTGACGATCGGTAGGAACCCACAGATTTTAGTTAGTTGTATGTTGTAAGATACACGTGATCTGAGGTGGAACCTATTCATGTTTTAATTATTTTGTGGAATTCGAAAATACGTTTATTAAATTAAATCAAATAAATCATTTACAAGAAAAAATCACTTCCTTCACTGTGTTACAACAAAAAATCTGCATGTTGATCGCGTTATTATAGACCTACGAAGTTATTATTTTTCACTGAAGACGCCCGCGTAACGTCGCGTCGTAATGATGCCGGTTTACACAGTGGTAGTGGTAATATACATTTTGGGGAAATTAGAACAATAACTCACATAGTTAGACGAAAAAAAATATTATCGACGGTGTAAGACCGTTTCGTAACCTGTTTAGTTAAGTATTTTACGACGAAAGCGACCTGTTTAATTGATAAAACTTGCTTCAAAATCATATCAAAATGACATTTCTATTTGAGCACGTTTCAAACTGCGAATTTATATCTAACGATACAAAATAAACATTTAATATATAATTTATATCTTCCCGTTACACACGGAAGCCGTAATATATTTCAAGGCTTCCCAACCTTTTAGCGGTTGGGAGCTATTTTTTACTTCAGTTTTGAGAGGGGCATTGTGCGGCAGGAGAAGAGGAAATATATATTACACATAACGATCGGCCTGCCGATCGAGGAAAATATATTGGCCACGCACACGTGTAAATGTATTTTACATTTCACCTTTGTGACGACTACAGGCATTGTATGGTGGACGATATCGTGCGGTATGTTGTATTTTAGTAAAAATATACATTATATTAATCGTGTGTAACGAGCTTTATACCTATCTAAACATTGTGGAGTGTGTTCAAGGTCGATAGGAAAAGTACCAATATTTCTGAAATTTGCACAAGAAGTTAACCATATAACCCAGGCAATCGTTTTGGCGCGTGGGTCCACCCTGCGCGGTGCAGAAGCGTAGTGAAAATAAACACCAATTCTACAGACGACACACGTCATGCACTCCTATTTACCGACAATGTTATATATTATAATGGTATTCAGAGCGCTTTATTAATTTAGCGATGAAAAATACTTCTCAGCTGGAAATAAATATAGGCATAAACCACATATTTTTTTCTTACTTGTACCTACGTATACATGAAATATTACATTATTTTTACAAATGATACATTGTTCAAGTGTCAGCAATGTACAAACTGTCAGTCTCAAATACCAAATCTACATGTTTAGATGCACCTGGCAATCAGCCGTGTGAATTTGTGTTTTCATTACTGCACGGGTATGCACGCGTATTACCTATGTTGCATTGGTAGGAATATTTTACGTACTTCGTTGCGGGAAATACGTGGGTACCTACTTGCAGTACTCGAGGCACTCTCAACCAAGTACCGAAGCGGTTAAACTCTACAACTCTACACATTTCCTTCGCTGAGTGGACCTCAGGCGTGAAAAAGAAATGAAGCGTTAAGATTGAATCGTGAGGATCGTGTTCTGTGATTTTATCGATAAATTAATGATATTTAGATATTTCATGTTCTTACTTCGGTGCCACGAGATTAACATGCATTCAAGTTTAGCGGTGGAGAAGGCAGTAAGCGTATTGTTAAAACAAATTTCCACAAAAATTCTCGTAAAAGTGTAAATTTTTCATAAATTTCAATGTTTTTGGCATAATCGTGCCTTGTAGCTGAACAAAATGGACTGCACTGGGGCATGCCCCTGGCATCTGAGCATATTTTCAAATTTCATATTGATACCCGCCACGTTGCATTTATGGAACTTGAAAGGCGAAATTGCAAATTGGCATTTTTATGGTCAACGGATTATTATAACGTATATTATGTTTATTACTAATGAAACCAGATTAATCTGTCCACTATTAAATACCTACTAAGAATCAGTCTCGAAAGTCGCACTTTAACCCTGATTAGAGAGCAATGCACGACACTACCTTCCGCATTAAAGTTTCGTCAAAGCTCTGTTGCATGATGGAAATTTCCATTATTGTGAAAATACTGGTTCATTAATATTATCTAGTCATGTGTCCACGTTAAATAATCACAACGTCATAGGAAGATTGTTCAGATGATTTTATTTTAACACTTTATATACATTTTATTGTAAAAGTGGGCATATTGCCAGGTGTCATAATCTTCCATCCAACTAAGAAAGAATGTATGACGCGAATGTGAATGGAAGAAGAAGCCGGGGACGCCCGAGGAAGACATGGCACGATCAAGTGAAACAAATACTCGAGTTGGGCCATGTCAGAAGTTGGAATAAGAGAAGAGAATGTATGAGGCGTTGTATGAATGTGAATGAAGCAAGAAGTGTATGCCAAGATCGAGTTGTCTGGCGGTCCGTCCTCTCTGCCTACCCCTGCGGGGAAACGACGTGATGGTTAGTTAGTTAGTTAACTCAGAATGATTAGAAGAAACTTTAATAAAATAAGAGTTATTTTTTTATTAATATTATAGTACCGGGGCCCGCCTTTGGGTATATTTTGCTCATGTACTTGATTTTAACCGGTTTTTTCGGCTTCTCCCAGAATCTGTCGAAGTGGAGGCTCCCGACTTTTTTCCATTGCCGCTTTCTGCTCATAACATAATACCTAAGGGTCAGGTCAGCGCTGCAGCCCTCTGTTATTAGTACTTATTACTTTCTATTTACAGTCGCCATTCAAAAAAATTTACTTTAATTACAATAATATTTTGTGGATTTTCCAGCAACTGTAAATTTTTCCGAAATGATCCCGATTTTCTAAAAGCTTTTATCACGACTAAAAATATGTTGTGTGGGTATAAGTTTCCTTTATAAGAAAATAAACGTTTTTATGTTTCTATCCAGAAACTTTTTTCTAAAGTAGCAGCCAAATATAATTGGTTAAAAGAAAATTTTCTGTAAAAAAATGAAATTCCCAAACCTGCAGCAAATGAGCAAAAACGTCAAATTGGCACTTACATTTACGTGGTCAGCTTCGTCCGTACAGTCAATGATGTCACTCCTACAAGAAAATATTCAATGTTATTCAAATGTGCAAGGAAATTTTATTTGATTAAATTGTGTTATTTCACAATTTGTTAATTAAAAATAATATGTAGTATATTGGCGGCAAGTTCCAGAGTGGTAGATGCTGTCAGTATCACCCCGGTGAAAGACCACAATTCAGAATCGAAATGTTGCTTAAAATGGCTTTAGCCGTGTTTGGTGATCTGAATAGCCAAGTACTTCCCCACCTTCCTTCTTCTCCTTCCCCTCATCAATACCTTCAGCCTCATAACATACCCCAATTGGGGATGCCATAGTCTCACTGGCTCCAGACGGTTGGGAGCAGTTGGGACTCTTGTGTGGTATCAAATAATAAAAAGTTGAAATACATTAAAAGAGTGTCGAGCAGGGTGTCCAATATTTATTTGGTCAGATTTGAATAATTATGTGATAATGCTATACTCTTCTATCCTTTCTAAGAAGAATTATCGTGAAATGAGATGTGATTTATATTTGATTGACAAAAACTTGCTCTCATCCCGAACTCGATTTTTCTCTGTGTGGGAAGTAAAATATTTTTCTGTGTGTCATGCACTGATTTATACCGAAAGTCCTTGTTGCTTGTCCATAACAGTAATTATAAAATTAATATACTAGTTTCAGTGGCGTGCAGTCCATAAAGGATGAAAATCCGTTCCTAAACTAAGAAAACTAACTATTAAATAAAATTTGATCAAAAGATACTTTCTTACAAAAAAATGTGAATATTTGTTGTTTCACAAATTATTCTACATTCATAAATAGTTTCTATATGACAAATTTACACTATTAATAAATTGTTATTGTGTTTAATTCGTAGAACTTCATATCATAAATGTTTACAGTTAAAGTTTATTAAGTTCTGCATGTATTTTGTTTTTATTTTTTATTATTGTGACAGCTGTTTCGGCGTACAAAGCCATTTTCAAACTATACAGACTGATTGACAGTTTGAAAATACTTGCAGAACTTAATAATAACATTATTAAAATTGATTTACTTTGAATTTTAAAAGAAATCCGGTGGGTTAATAAATTTTACTAGGATAATAAAATGACCATTTTATATATTTAATACACAATTCATACCCGAACTTTTGATCATATGTCAATGCACTCTACTGATGTTTTTGAGAGAGCATACAAAAAAGTTTGGGTTTACTCTTTATAAAGGAGTATGGTAAGTTCTTGTTTAATATGCTTTCTTTCTGGACATTCGAAATTACGAACATGTAAAAATAGATATAAAGAATATTTTTCTTTAAAATAATATTGTGAAGACACCCGGGATAAATGGGATGACGGGTGGGGGGACACCCGGGATGACGTTGGTATTGGCCCATAGTAAAAAGTGAAGACGTAGGAGAATAAATTGAAAACCGCCCAAGCCATAAATCGTTCATCCAAGTGACCAGTGATAATCAGTCCACCATTATTTCATGTCCGTGGAATTACCCAAAAAATTGGCACAAGCTCTCTTTTTTTATAGTTCAGTGTGTCTTGGAGACGTGAATTCATGTCACCGTTAAAAGCGTTTTGTTTACATTGAAAAAAATGGCCCCATTCGAAATCATTAGATACAAAATTAAAACTAAATTATATAAACACACTGTTTTACAAGGATGTTTTTTAAAAAAACTTCCTGTCTAGTGACGGCGTTAACCAAGATCATGGCACGTGATGTCGAGACATATACATATACTTTGAGAAAGGCTTGTTTCCCAATCATCGCAAAAAGCCAAAGTTGTGCCTATATTTAAAGGAGGGGATAAACTAAAATGTTAATAAATATCAACCTATCTCCCTACTTAACACTTTATCAAAAATAATAAAGAAATTAGCTAAAATTAGATTGATGATTTAAATTTAAAAAATATGAAATTCTATCAATTAATCACTTTGGCTTTAGAGAGAATATGGGAACAAGTGTTGCAGCTTTAAAAGTGATCACCACAGTAGTAGAAACTCTGGATGCTGGCAATAAAGCAATGTCTATCTTTCTAGACTTGTCTAAGGCCTTTGATACCGTATCCCATGGTTTACTGCTTAAAAAAACGTGTTGCTAATAGAGTACTAGATTGGTTCAGAACTTATCTTGGGAATAGAACACAGAGAGTAATGATTAATGATCATATTAGTTCAAATAAATCAATTTTATATGGCGTTCCCGAGGGTAGTGTTCTAGGTCCTATTTTATTTTTTATTGTATACCTTTGTAAATTATCATTCTTGGGTTCTTCAGTTGTATTTGCAGATGATACTGTTTGGTGTTTGCTGGTGATACTTGAGATGAAACTTATGCTTAGTGTGAGTCAGGATTAAAGACTGTTAAAAAGTGGCTTGATCAAAACCTTTTAGCTTTAAACACGCAAAAATCTAAATATATTACTTTTAGCATTTCCTCCGTAAGTCAAACCCCCTGTGGACCGTTCCTTAACAATCCGTTATTGTGTACACGAGTCCAATTGTCAATCTTTGGAAAGAGTAGAAATTATCAATTATCTTGGCTTAATTATTGATACATATTTAAAATGGAACAATCATATTACTGTATTAACAAACAAAATAAGAAAACTACCCTATATCTTCAAGACTCTAAGAAATATGTTGGACAAAGTTACACTAAAACTGTATATTATGCTCTTGTTCAATCTCTCCTTTCATATAATGTTGTATGTTGGGGTCCATGTTACAAGAATACCCCAGAGTCCTTAAATGTTGCTCAAAAATTAATTTTAAAAATAATGTACAAACATGTTTTTTTATTTTTTATATTCGTCACACTTTTAATACAGTGAAAGTAAAATTATTACAGTGCCATAAGGTCACAACAAGTGCGCCATACTAGAATGGGTTCTTCTCTAATGTATCAGCCGGCAAATAACAGAGCATCATTTGGACAAAGGAGTTTGTCTTGTAAAGCTCCTTTATTATATAATAGGTTTAGTGACAACATTAAAAATACAGATACACTAAATTTATTTTAAAAAATGGTAAAAAGAGGTTATGTTAGCTGAGAGTGGTGATTTCGCTTTGTTCATGTTATCCCTTATTTTGTAATCAGTGTTGAAACCTTATGTAGGCTCGATATTTTCATTATTATTTACTTATTATTACTTACTTATTATTACTTATTTATTACTACTTACTTATTAGTGTTTACTTATTATTTATTTTTTTTACCTACTTATTATTATTTACTTATTACTATTTACATCATTTAATTTAGTTATTATTATTTACCTATTTTTATTAGTATGTACCTATTACTATTTACTTATTAATATTTACTTAATATTATATGTGTATTATTATACGCTTATTACTATTTACTGATTATTATTTATTATTACTTATTTTTATTCATGTATTATTATTTACTTATTACTATTTACTGATTATTATTTAATTAGTACTTACTCACTACTTCTTGTTAACAAAAATATGATCACCCTAATTTGGCTAATTGGAACACAGATCCTTTATGATAGTTATTTGGGTTACAATGAAATTATTATTGTTGCAATCTATAAATGTACGGCCCAACTTAAAGATTTACTGTAGATTTTATAGTTGTTTATAGTCTGAATAACTTTGAAGTTATTTAAAAAAAATAATTATATCGTTTCACTAAAATTGTAATGCCGCTCATCTCAATTGTCAACTCAACTGTCCTAATGAGATGAGTGGCTAGTATTTTTGTTATTGTTTTTTTTATTATTTTTTTTATTTAAGAATAAAAAAAATATTATGATGGCGAAATCATTTCCGAAATTTGCGCTTTCATTTTAATTCAACCCATTTATTTCTCAAAATATCGCTTTAACCTTCATCATCCAGCAGCGAATTTAAGGTCTACCCAAAGACGTTTACTTTTGTGCAGGTGTACGTTGACGTTATTCAATAGACCTGTCCACACGCCACGCTCATGCGGTCGAGGCAGTTCCCAACCAACAAATATTTATTTTTGCAGTCCAAAGGGCAAAAGAAATCAATTGTGACCGTAATATCATATTATTTTGGGAACTATTACTTGTTGCGTGCTGTAGGTTATTCGTCGCACGCCTTGCGGAGTTACGAAGGAGCTAATGGTTTCAAACAAAATCGATGTTACATAGCGCTCCAACATGGTCACACAAAGCAAGTCATCAAAGATTTTTTCGGTTATTTTTAGAATTTTTTTTCAACGCTGTACAAAAATAATAATGATTATAGTCATACCTGTCTCTGAGCTTCTGAATAACCGGTCTCTGCGCTGTGCTATCGTGTATCCTCACTTCTCGGGGATCTATTTCTCTGCATTCGGAGTTGTCACACTCGACTATCTCCCTGCTGGTTTTGCGAGCCAATATTCTGTCCATCATTGGGGTGAAGAGCTGCCCCGAAGTTCCCAAGATATCATCGATGTCCATGTGCCGAGAAATAAAATTAGGTACATGTTTTGATGTCGGCTTTTGTCTTGCTATGTTATTACTAGGCAAACGATTGCACTCTACATTGTCGTAGGGTGACGTTCGTCCAGTAAAATTTTCACATTCGTGAGGAGTCTCCAGACCTTCCGGACTTCTTCTATCTCCGAGTGGTTCCTCATAGTCATTATCTTGGGGTTCTAGCGAAAATCCAGGAATTGAATTTGGACCATTGGTGGTGATTTCTTCTTTGAGATTGATTCTTTCTTCTGCTCGGTCCGAAGAGCTTTCAGAGTCAGATTCGTCCACGGACCGTTTTTCAATTCCTTCAGGAATGTTTTTATTACTAGCTTGCCACCAAGCTCTTTCACCGGATTCAATGTGTTTAATCTTGACAACATTTAGAGTAAAATTATCATCATTCTTTGATATTTCTGCTTCTGGTAATTTCGGGGAGCTATCACTTTTTTTCCACCAATCTATTTCACTTTTAGAAGTTTCTGCACTTTTCGGAGATTGCTCTACCTCTGCTGATCTAGGAGTAGAATCACTTTTCTTCCACCAATCTATTTCACTTTTCGAATTTTCAGCGCTTTTCGGTGACTTTTCTGCTTCAGCCGATTTGGGAATGCTGTCGCTTTTATTCCACCAATCTATATCGCTCTTTGAATTTTCAGCACTTTTAGGTGATTGTTCTACCTCAGTTGATTTTTGAATACTGTCATTTTTTTTCCACCAATCTATTTCACTCTTTGAAGTTTCTGTAGTCCTGGGCAAGTTTTCTACCTCTGCTGATTTTGGAGAGCTTTCACTTTTTTGCCAAAAATCTTTTTCACCTGAATCGATGTGTCGAATTTTATAAACGTTGTATTTATCAGATTGTTCACTATCACTAGACCCCTTTCTGCTTGGTGTTCGAACTTCTACCCCTTCTGGAATGTTCCCATTACTATCAAGCCACCAAGGTTTATCACCTGACGGTTGTTTAGTTAGATTATGCTTGAATCCATTATTTTTATGTTCTGAGTTATTATTTTCTCCTAATTCTGCAGACTTCGAAGCAGATCTGGCTATACTTCTTTTAGAATCACTATTTTTTTCACTTGGTGGCTCCATCCACCAGGCTCTTTCACCAGATTCAATGTGGCGGATTGGTTTTGGCTTTTCGATACTTCTGCTTTCCACGTCCGTGGCAATAGACGCAATATTGGAGGTGTTTTGACTATCTGAATCGCATGCGTTGTCAGAACATTGGACCTTTTCCACCGTTTCTTGACGCATCTTAAATAGATTAGTGACAGGAGCCAAGGCTCGCATTAGGAAAGACTTTGCTTCCTCTGTTCTAGGCTGTGTGTCACTTTTGTGAGATTTCGGGCTAGATGATGGTTTAAATGATTTATCTAAGGAAAGAGATACCTCATCGCCAGACGACGCCAGTATCGAAGTTCTCGAGGATCCATCATATTTATTGTCATTAAATATGGTTTTAGATTCACTCATCTTCGTCTTTTGTCCTTCACAATCTTCATCACTCGAATTACTAGAATGTGTTGAATTTGTTTCAGTGCTAGTGCTATTTGTTCGCGACAGAGAAATTGTACGCGAACGAGATTCACCATTTTGATTGGATTCATCGCTGGTAATATTATTTTGTGCATCTACTTTTTCGTTAGATTTTTTAAGTTTTGAGAGAGTTGTACGTAACTTTAATTTTGTACCGGTTTTGGGTTTTTTAATCACAGTGTTTTCATGGTTTTCATGATCACAATCACCATTTTGAAGTGATGACTCCGAGTCACCGGAACTTGTAGATACGCTTTTGCGCAATTGGCGTTTTGGTTTTGGTTCACCGTCTTTCGATTTTACCTTGATTTTTTTAACAATTTTTTTACCACTCGATTTAGTTGTTTTATTGACAGAATTTATCGATGATGCTGATTTGTTTAATGTCATCGATTCAGATTTTGGTACCTGCGGAGGTAATTGATCTAAACAGCGTTCAGGAGAAGAGTGAGCACTTGTCTCAATTAGTAATGATGGACTCTTCGACTTTTCTTTGAAAAGTGACGCTTTGGGTGGACTTTCTGGTATATCCTCACTTTTGGTTGTTGACGACGAATCAGACGTCATCAAGGGAATAGCAGTTATAGGTGAAGTAATCGGTAAGCACGAATTATATGCTTTGATTGGCGATTCTCTCGCTTTTTCTAATATTTCACTTTCCACTGGTCTAGCGAGTGGTGTTTCTTCTTTGAAAGAAGTGATTTCTTCCTTTTTCACGGGCTCTGGAGTCTTATCAGCACTCACCGTACTGACATTTGAAGATGTATCCCTTGGAGAAGTGTACGTACTGTACCTTCCGGACGTATACCTACTGCTCGATATGGGCGATGAGTATCTTGTATCCATATATGATGACCAAGGGGAGGCTGACACTCTGGAAGTACTTGCATATCTCGAACTTCTTGTCGTATCGTCCAACCTATCAGACTGCATGTCCTTGTCAACCATTTCACATCTTCTTTTAGGCCTACTGATAGTTTTTTCAATCGTTTTGGCCATGTCTGCTCTTCGCGTGCGGAGGTATATGGATGAACTTGGAGCTGTCGGAGATGTTCCTCGGGTTACAACAGTTACAGAAATCATTGACATGGCATCGCTATCTGACGATTCATCTTCTGAACTTGTTTCTTCATCTTCTTCGTCTTTGGGGAGAGATTCTACTTCTTTGTTCAATGGTTCTACACATTCTGATTTAGGTTGTACATTATTTTGGTTTGTGTTCATAGATTCGGATACATGGTTTGTTGGTTTTGTTTCGGGGCCATTTGGCACATATGCATTCGTTGACACGGAAGACGTCTGGGAAACATACGGTGTGATAGGTTTATCAACTAAACTACTCCTTGTGTAAGAACTGCCAAACCTACTAGGTGTCGAATACCTCGAGGTATTCGTTGTTTCTATTTTAGGTTCTTCTTTTGCTGCGGGGCGACTATACGTTGAAGGTCTTTGGTATAATTTGAATGAAGGGTAAGAGGAGGTACTGTATGAAGGTGATTTACCACTCTTATTAGGAATGTCTTTTTCTCGTTCGGTCACAGCAGTGTCGCGCATTTTATCTTTAGTCGGAAGGGGCGTTTTAATTTTGCTGGAGAAGTCTTCATGGTAAGTTTTCGAAGGTGTGGAGGTACTATTTCTACTGCTATAGCTATTATATCCTTTATCGACAGGACTGTGATCTCGGCTGGCAGGTTTCGTGGGAACAGTCAATCTGGTGTATGTTGACGAACTATCACTTTTGTCTGCTGATTTAGCACTCATGTATTTATTCAATACTGATTGTTTCTCTGGTTTGTCTTCAGTATAACTGCTCGGGTACCGACTTGATGAACTTGTGGATGATGGTTCTCTTGCCCCCGATTTATCTCGTGAATATGTATTTGGAGATGGCGAGTATGTACTTCGGAAGCTACTGGATCCCAGGGAACTGTATCGGCTAGGGGAAGGCTTATCCAAGCCAGTCGAAGGTCGGACACTTTCCTTCGTTGTTGAATCTGGCTTACTGCGTGAGTAACTGCTATCATACTGAAAGACAAAAAGATTTGTTAATAGAAGCACGAGTAGGCAGATGCTGTATGGTATAATTATTGTTTTATCTGCATTAAAAAGGCCTGTGAAATGTTTTTGTATATATTCTTGTTTCTCAAATATAAACATTTTAGAGACCTTTGGAAACATGTACCTACCTTGATACATTCGAAGTTCAACAAAATTATTTGTATGCATCAGAAACAAAAAATACATTAAATATTCAGCGGTCAGGACTAATAATTGAGTATGAGCATTGAGTATGAGCATTGAGTATGAGCATTGAGTATTGAGTGCAGAGGTTTTCTCGCGATCCTCATTTTACGTGACTGGTTATGAGTACAATTTTTATGTACGTTGGCTATATTGGTTTTGGTTTGGTCACAATGTGTAATACACCAACATTTTGCTATGAAAACGTCCGACTAAAATGTGGAGGTACACGACATCACCATTCATGTGTTCATTGACAAAAGCGACCACTTGAAAACATCAAATCACATAGGTAGAGGTAGGTGGTATGTGCAAAAAAACATGTATTTGGCCTTATTGAAAAATTGAAAGTAGCTTTATGATTTTGACTGTTTAGGTCTATGTCTCTTACAAAAGTATTTTTATGGGTGCTGACAGAAAAATTGAAGAAAAAAAAAAGTTTTTTACAGCAAATTATTATTATTTATTATATTTGATTTTGTCTTAGTTTATAATTAAAGATTATTCTTTGTAATGTGACAAAATCATTAAACCTATGTTCCTGCCGCTGATAACTCCGTTGTAACCTATTTTTCCATGGGTCGTCTCCTATCCCGTTAGAAAATTGTCTATAAATTTTCCGTATTATAAACATCTTTAACCTACAGAATATCGCATTTATGGCGAATTTATACTATTTGTTTTTAGAGAGAGAGAGAGAGAGAGAGAGAGAGAGAAAGGTTGTAACAGAGTTATCAGCCCCATCGGCGGTAGGTACGTCTATAGGTAGTCCCGGCACAAATTGTAAAAGTGGGTACTTAAAGAATAATTTAATGCATTAGTCAACTGAGCTGCTGTTATCAATAATTGGTGTTAGTAAAACATGGTTTGCATAATGTTATGTAATGTGAAAGATTTATTTGTATGTTACGTACTCGTATAAGTAATATTACTGTTAGAATATAACTACTGAAAGATAAATATCATGTTTGTAGAAGTAAAAAAAGCGTTTATTGTTATATCAAGCCGATAGTTTCTGTGTAGTGCGTGTTATTGACAAACCTTTTTAGCAACCGGAATCTCGGGTGCGGCTTTTGGCTTAGTATTCGTGGTAGTGGTCTTATTTGTGTCATTTTTACTCCAAGGCGCCTAGAATAAACATGTTCACAAGTAAAGCAGTGCGAGAGTTATGAAAACAGAGTGAGTGATTAGAGTTACAACTAACTAAAAAACATATTTTGACATAAACATATTTTTATACAAGTTTTTTCGTATTATTTTAATTACCTACACTACAATGATTATAAGGATTATTTAAATAACTCATGGGAAGCTTTACAGAGTAAAAAATCATAGGTTAGTTATACCATCTATTCAAAGGAACGAAATGATTAAATAAGACAAAAATTTAATCATAAGATAGTTACTAATTTGACAAAATTTTCATATATTCTAATAAATACACCGGCTGATCGTGATGGTGCGATTCGTTCTATAGGTGGTATCCTTTGCAACAGGGATCGGGAATCTTTTTTGGATAGTAGGTAGGTACTCCATAACATGTTTCTGTAGAGTGTGATATTTAAAAGTGGACAAAAATTGAGGGTGCTGCGATCGTTTAAGGGTTTTAAATTGTGGCCAAGATGACTTATTATAGGAACATCAAAGTATGTTTAAATAGCACAATGGTGAAAATGCACGACTTTAACCAAACGGTCGTTTAAAAATTAGTGGTACTTTTCGATAGGAGATGATTCTTGATTATTTTGTAACACAATTTTATATTTAAACTTTTTTTTATGATTTAACGCTTTGCAAGGAAGTTAATTAATTGTGTGGAAAGGGGAATTTTTTGTATCTTTGAAATGTATGTATCAAATGCCCATTCATAAGATATTAAATAAAAATCTAATTCACATATCAAAATCATATATTTAAAAAACGTTAATACGTATAGTAATATTATTGGATTATCGAAATGTCAAACTCGATTGGGAATTTTTTTTTAGGTTTAGAACAAATTTCAAAGACGAATTTAATAGCTTGGTAATGCCATAGTAACGAAAAAAAGTTTCACTTTATTAAATTTATTATCAAACTATACGACAATATTACCTACCTAGACTTAAAATTGATGAAAAATGTAGCATATTTTTCATGCTTTACTGAATATTCTTCCCGAAAATACGAATAGCATTTTATTTTAAAAGATATGCATTTAATCTATTTTTTTTTTTAAATTGTGAACAAAAATATTTCTAATATATTTTTTACGGTATGTCCATTGAGCCTTGACAGCTTTTATTTAATTTTGGTTAACTGACCCCTGCATTACAAAGAACGCGAGCATATTAATAAATAACTAGCAAAAAACTTCCGAAGACAGCAGTTCTGGGGCTCCTAATAGCACCTGGGCACACGGCACATTGGGTACATGGCAGTGGAAGCGCTCGGTGCATTTAGGCTCTTTATAGACCCGGCGGGCAGCGTGTTACCCGGAATTCAAAGGTTATCAAACTATTTCTGGCAACTATTATTTAAATGCTAACTAACAGTGGTGAGAGAATACCCCGCGTGTTAATGCCAAGTCTGATCATTGACCAGCGACCAGTGACCACCCAATAACGTGTGACTCACTCGCTGAAATGATCGAAGCGTTTGCGACGATCATTGCACGCATCGTTCATTATTATGCGGTCGCGCTTCATTACCAAGCGAAGGTTAACGCAATTATTTATATTATATAAATAATTAGTTGTTACCCGTGAAAAATCATGGAATACAACTTGATTATAACTGTTTTTTCTGTCTACAAAATCAATAAATATTCCACATTTTAAATACAGAATAAAGGAATCGTTTCAAAAAACAGATTATAATATGTAGGTAAGTACTTTATCGCTCGTCTGGATTTGAAAAGAACTTTTGTAAGTTGATTATTTTCGTAATGCATAATAATGTATAGTCTGGCAATAAAATGTAGACACTTAATAAGTGGGACCAGAATTTTTCATTACTATGGCAACACCAGTCACTTTGTCTTTGAAATTTGTTTCTTCACGTTCAATTATATACACATTTGAGTTAGAGAGTTATTTAGGAGCAAGGCAAAACAACACATTAATAATTTTGATCTGTTTTTTTTATTATTATTATTTATTTATTTATCTAGCATCTAATGGATGGTTATTTTGATACTTATGTCAATTACAGAAATACAAAAAAATCGCCTTTCAGTGTAATTATCTCCCTTGCAAAGCGTCAAATAATGAAAGTACATAGTGATTAAAACTCTTCAAACAAAATTATAACACAAGTTTCACATTAAAATTGTCTTAAAATATGACGTAGACCCATCTCCTTTCGAAAGTACAATTAATTTTTAAGCACCGTTTGATTAAAGTAAAAATATGCACTTGGACCATTGTGCTTTTTTTTTAAATACATTCATTTTGGTGTTATCATTTAAAACCTGTTAAGCGACCATAGTGCCCTCGTGTTTTGTCTACTATAAAAAATCAGACTGTACATAATTTCCAATTTTGAAAATGTGACGCATGTTCGCGCAAGGAAATTATTCATGTTCATAAAACCCCGTTGTTTCAGGTCAAAATATGTTCATAAATTATATAACTCTCTTCTCTAGAAACTCTCAGTAAATTGGACAATATTTAATTCATGTCGAGTTATCACAGTTGGGTATAATAAACAAAAGAAGAGGACAAGACATGCTTATTACATAAATACATTTTTGCACTTATATTTTTATTGACCTTCGTCAGTATTTTATGAATCATAATTAAATCACTCCGCATAATATTTTGTCTTTGAATGCTTACCGTCTTTTAAAAAAAACTCGGGATTTTTAACGCAGTGACTGCTCATGACTTGCTTTGCCATTGTGCTAAGAATATACATATTATGTTTATATAGACCCCTGATGCCTAAAATAGTTTTCTATTAAGAGGAACGGCTGCGCTGCCTGTTTCATACATAACTTAATTTTGGATTTCAGGCCAAAGTACCCATCCAAACTGAAATAAATATATATTTTTTTAATTAAAGGTTTAGTAAATATCTAGTACTGATGAGACGTATTTTATTTATTTTTGTTTTAAATTGTGAAATATACGTGTATGCAGTGAAAAAAAAAAACAATTTTCATAATTTTAGACGCAACTTCGAAAATTATTTGCGGGTTTATTATATATATTTTTTAAATTATGATATTTGCTATATAAATATGATTACGTAAATAAAAATTAAAACAATACGTATAATTTTTTTATTTTTTTACATTACATTATATTTTCAAAGCAGGCGAGGAAAACTTTTTTTCAAATCACCGTTAGCCTCCAAATAATTGTTAAATGTGCCTCTAAAATCGCGAAAAATCAATTCCTTTAATGGCTCTATTTCATAATGTAAAACAAAAATAAATAAATTACTTCTAATTCGTACTAGATATTTACTATACTTTTTGATGAAAATAAATATTAGGTTTAGGTGAGTATTTTGGCGTCAAATCTAAAATTAAGTTTTGTGTGAAAAAGGTCGCGCAGCCGTTCTTCTTGCTTTAAAAACGATAAAAAAAACTTCTTATACGAGATATAAAAAGTAACTAGCCAATATTGGCTTTATCAACATTTTAGAAACCATTTTCTAAAATGTATAGGTACACAGGTACATATTGGAAATTATTTCGCAATTATCATTAAATTTATCCAAAATTGCAGCCGTTAGTTAATAAGGCACTTTTTAATAATACGATATAGATTTGACGTAGTTATACAATAATTATAATATATATTTTTAATGATGGTAGATTTAAAAAAAAATAATTATGTAATTCTCATCTGTTTTGATATACCGTGGGTATATAATATATAGCGTTTTGGACTGACGATATATGTATATTGACAAATTTGTGGTTGGAATTTGTGTACGGTAGGCATCTAGAGTAAAATATGATTAACGGACATACTGTTCAAATTTTGATTTCAGCAAGCCACGTTATTTGTTTAAAAATGTTGAAATACCCACAACACGCTCGAAACCCACGTTCAGTTGTAGCCAAGACGAAAAATGTCAGATGAAAGGTATATTTCGTTTAACATTTCAATGAACGGATTACGTCCACAATCGAGTAAGTGGCAACTATGATTTGAATGTATTACAAGAAACTGAATTATTCGCGACTGTAACACACGAAGCTGTGTAGTGGGGTATCACTACATGGGTTACTATCACATGGTTACACTACCTACATAGCTATACAATTAATATTATAAACGCACACAAACACAGGTACCTGCACACGTACACATATACCCAAGACCAAACAGATTATTTATATCTGTATGCTATGTGCTAGATTATTTTTTCATTTTCTTTCCAACAACACTTCCGGTGAACGCTTGTCGCTCCTTCACAATATTTACATACCCCATGGATAAATATGTTCGCAGCTAGACCAGGGTAAGTAAGTTAAGTAGACACGGAGACAGGTAGGTATTACAGGGAATGTTTTGTACACCAAAAGCATACTAAATATGAATTTATACTCACGTAGCCGCTGCGGTACGAAGACATCTTGTCGGCGGAATATTCGCGTATCCAAAATAATATCAAACAACCAGCGCAAAATTTGCAGACATGCGTTTCGTCTGTCCTAATATTCGAACATGCGCCCTCGCTGCACGATCCACATATCTACAAGCTATGCGCAGAATACGAAATGAAAAGCCGCGTCTTCCTAATTTTGCAAATAGGAAATAGTAATAAAATCCGCCTGGTATTAATGGAAAACTTCCCGATTGCTCGACCTACATAGTCGCGGCTAAGTAAGTCAGAGCGGCCGAATTCAGAGACGATGGACAGACCTTTTACTAGGTTTTGGGTAATTTGGTTGTTATCGGCGGACTTTTTTTTAAGTTTTCGTTCGATGGTTTATAATATTTCTTAATCACACGCGGATCGCTAGGAGTCGGGTATGGCGTCGATTCGGAGCGTCACTACAGAGGACGCTTTCCGTCGGACTGCTGGGATTATTCCGGAAGCAGCTAGACGTAGGGATGTGATCAGGGATCATTCTTCCACAATTTCCACTTTCATTATAAATTAAATTAAATCATTTCGTACTTTTGCACTTACAACGCAAAGTACTATACAACAAATTTATAAATAACTTAGTTTACATCACTTTATACTGACAGACTTCAGTCAGTTTTCAATGCTGCAGCAAGGCTGATTACCGGCGTTTCCAAATACTCCCACATATCTCAACATCTGCGGAACCTTCATTGGCTTAAGTGTCCTGAGAGGATCCAGTTTAAACTATGCTGGATGGTCTTTAAGGCGATACACGACTTGGCACCACCCTACTTGGCGGAACTATGCACTCCAAACAATGTCAACACTAGGCAATCATCTCTTCGATCAGCGTCTTCAATGGCCATAGGAAGACTCTCAGTACCTAAACGCAATCCCAATACCAATTTCGGAGACCGAGCTTTTGCGGTGGCAGGCCCAACAGCCTGGAACAAACTCCCTTCATATTTGAGAAAAATCGACAGCTCTACTGAATTCAGAACAAAACTAAAGACTCATCTTTTTAAATTATCGTTTCCAGAATAACGAACCCATTGGTCTAATGGTGTTTTCGAGTACTCAGTCCAAGAGAATTACTTATATTCCTATTTACCTTCTACCGCCCAGACTACCTTCTTTAATTTCAATAAAAAAATATTACACTTTTGTGTGCTTTACCACTGACAGCACGAGCAATAATCATACAGGTATTTATATTATTATAAATAGGTATGTTAGTTGTAAGACTCTAGTTTTAAGCCATAGTTGTATGTCATTTTGCAGTATTGTATACACAATATGCACTTGGTCATAGATATGTATTAGTTTTAAATAGGTACTAGGTTTATATATGTGTTAGGTTTTATTCTAGTTATGCCTACTTAAGTTTAAATTGTCACTAGCTATTACTTTTAGTTGGTAAGTGACTACCTATAAGCCACAGATGTAAGTGACTAATTATAAGTATCAGTAGTTAGTCCCTAGCCATAAGTCTTACTTATAAGCCATTAGTAATTAGAGTTTAACTGTAAGGTATTGGTTGTATATGTTATTTAATTAATTGTAAAGCGCCCTTGAGGTGATTTTCTCACGAAAACGGCGCTATAGAAGTAATCCAATTATTATTATTATTATTATTAATGGTCACGTGACACCCATTTTGATACCAGCCTAGTTCATTGCTGTTCATGTTTGATTCGCATGATTTTGACTGGTAAGCAAATTACAAAACATTTATAAAAAAGGGTCTAACTAAATACTCTAACAAAATATTCATCACATCTAGCTCGCCCCTCATCCCCCTTTTTTTATTTTCTTCCCCTTATGTGCTAGAGCATCTCTATGTATTATTTGCTCTATGTTCTACATACATTATGTAGGAGGTGCAATTTTTTACCATTTTGATTTTCTATGGAAACTTATAGAGCAGTTTTTGTGTTCTAAAGGTGCTAAGGGCTGAAGTTAAAGAGATTGTTGATACCTGAAATAGGCCATCATTGCGGTTCCACTTGACTGTACTTGTTTGTAGTTTGTATTTAGTATCCAAATCGGATCATATTAGCATACCGATAAAACTTCCCGCCACGGGGAACCGTGTCCAAAAGTAACTGTATAAAGAATAAGTACCGGTCTCCGGTAACTGGAACCACAGTGACGATACTTTTCAGATTAACCATCTTTTATTCTGTCGCCAGAATGAGGATCGAGACGCCTGGTATACACAATTTATATATCTATGGTCGACGTTAACACAGTACATGGCCCATCGATTGATTGAATCCTTTTGACAGGATACTTCGCCAGTGGGTCGTGATCAACCCGGGTCTTGTAATGATCGATCGACACAGGACTGACTAATTTCCAGTGCCCTAAATTTTGTTTCATGTGAATAGGGTTAAACTCTAGAAATCACTGAACAAATAATTCCCAGAGGTGTGATCTAGAGTGGTTTGAAAGAAAAGAGGCGTCGCTAATTTACATAAGCCCTTTTGACTGTTTTTTTTGTTAAAGAAAGAATTTCTATATTTGATCAATTTCTCCAGAAGTAAGGAAAATATGAGTTTACTTCAGGTACACTCACAACACACTCTTATCGGTTATCTCTTCCTTCAGTGGTAGAAATCTATCTACAAGCAAGAACTTGAATGATATTCATTCCACATATGATTTTTATGAACAATCGTTAAAAAGGAAAACAATTTATTGTCTTTTCTCTATGTGGAAATATGTGCATTGATGCAAATGTCTAGTTTACACAGCTTCAATAGCGGGAAACTCTTTGTAGCGTTAAGGCAAATACCACACAATTCATTTTCTATGTGTTCTTGATCATTGTATTTATTTTACAGGTATAATTTATGCCGAGCGTCCCTCCAAGAAACCCGAGAAGTGACCCAATATATAAATGACAAAGTCTTCAAAGAATTTCTCTGCAGCCCGCCGCAATACTTCTACCACATGATCGTGGAACTCCTCAGTGGATTGTGGTACATCAATATAACCATCTTCACAAAGCCATTCGTCTATTTCACATACCGACTGATGGGAGTTACTGGATTCAATTACAGACTGCCGGAATCCGAAAGACAATGTCAAATTATGCCGAATTTTAACAATAATATTCAAAACAAAGCATTGGGCAGTGTACAGAATGACTTTACGATAGATCCTGTTGTGTTTTATTCATCATTCAACTGGTTGGAGAAGATAATTCTCGATGGAATGGTGGATACTTTTCAATGGTCATTGTTTACAACTCTAGGGAGATTGCTTCATAATGCAACCATGTACCTAACCATGTTTTATATTAATTTCATGCCGTTGTTTGGATTTTGGAGGTTTGGAATTAGGAGCAGTTATGTCAATATGACTGAGGAAGATATTTCTTTGCCGGGAGTTTTGAGAACCAATGAGGATGTTTTGGAATTGTTGTACAAAAAGAATTAAAGATAAGAAGTTATAGTTTGTATTATATTCAGAGGTGGAAACTGGAGAAGAGCATCGGCACCACCTTCGGCTATCACGTTATTAGTTAAGTTAGTGAATATTCACCAGTGTGGTTAAACCATTGCCTTTTCGTAAATTTGAAATGAGCTCCTCCTAGTCTTTTCGAAAATGTTAACTTTATCAGAACAATTTCTTGAAATGCATGTTTATAAAAAAAGAAATGCATTTGGTTTGAATTTGGTCATATTTGAAATGTTATTATTTACATTTTTATAATCGCCGTTTTATTTACGCTTATAATAGTTAATAACCTTAGAATATTTATTTATTATTTACAAAACTAGTTTTAGATTGTGATAATTACGCCACCAAATTATTCATTTGCTAGTATTTAAAAACAGTTGAATTTTCGAAATGTTCATAAAATCAGAAATTATTTCCACTAAAGAAAATATTGGAATACAAGGAATGTATGGAGAAGAAAAGAGACAGACTTTTCAGAACAAAAAAATGAGGTTTCATGGTTTTTTTCAAAGAAAGGAAGATTTATAGTTTATTCATATCAAGTATCTACTAATTTTCGATTGAAAGCTATTAATAATTTAATTTTTCATTACATAAATGTAAAAAAAATAAAGTTTTATTGTAGATAGAAACAAGCCCCTAGAGAGAATGTTCATGAAAATATGAAGGTGAACCTTTTCTTATGAAAATAATTACTATAATAATAATAATAAACCTGTATATTATTATTAATAATAAACTGTGTATTAATTCTTGTGTTTATATATTATGCGTAAAATAATGAGTTGAACTCATGTAATAAATAATTATATTCTGCTATCTTGTTTTGACATATATATATACAGTGAAACCCATATTTTACGTCCCCGGATTTAACGTTTTCCCGCCAATTACGTGTTATTATTTCAGTCCTGATGTATTTTAGTACATTTATTACCCGATTTTTACGTTTTTTCCCCGCAATTTACGTCGAAAATATTCAAAATGTGTGATTTACGCGCGCTTGACAATGAGTCGGCGAAGAAGACACATGTTTATCTGTCGTGCCGTGATTGGTCGGCCGTACGGCGCAAAACGCCGTGATTGGCCGCCCACTTTCAATTTTAGCTATCTGTGCCGTGATTGGACGCGCACATGACAATGCGCCGGTGCAGTTGTCACATTTTTATCTGCCGTGCCGTGATTGGCCGACAGCTTTCAATTTTAGCGATTTGTAAAATGTTATAACATCTGATCTGTCCAGTTGGATTTTCCGATTTTCCTATTCGGTTTTCAACTCGATTTGTGACTCGTCTTTCTGTTTGAAGTTATTTGCGATCATCATTTACACACAGTATTTACATTTTTTATTTGATTTATTCGTTTATTACGAGTTTATTACAATTACCTACATGATTTTTTTTTATAAAAATAAAATATGTATTGTTTTTTCAACCAAAAAAATTAACAAAGATTATTTTTAAAAAAAAGGTTGTTTTTTTCATTTCCCCCGATTTACATTTTCCCTTCATTTAAGTTTTTTTTTTCAGTCCCTTGAAAAACGTAAAATAGGGGTTTTACTGTATATTTTATATCATTGAACCTAGGATGTGATAATGCAATGTGATTTCTATGTAAAATAAAATAATTGTGATATATATTTTTTTAATTCCTTTATTTTTTATTTCCCAGCAACATATATATGCAAGATTCACCAGTTATCGTCTAATAATTTACATATATATAGCACACATATGTATTGCCATATAAAAAGCTAACAAATGCATTATCTTTGTAGATACCCTATAAAGTCGAAAGAAAAAAATTGTGACTAAGAATTTTCTCAAGAGATTGATCGTAGGTATTAAAAAGTAGAAAATTCATCTGTATTTTGTGAGAATACATTTTAAAGAGAAATATTGCAAAGTATTTAAACATACTACTTTAGGTAAATTTTGATCTTTTGCAGTAGTAATATTAAATTGATTAAGTATGTATGAAAATTATTTAAACAATAAAAACAACCAAAATGCTATACATATATATATATAACATTTTAATAACGATTAAACAGTTATTTAAAAATCCAACTACAAAATGGAAGTTACTATAATGACCGGCATCTGAACCACAATTTTATACCATCCTTTTCATCACAATAGAAATGCATAATTTTAGTTTTTACCCTGTTAAAATAAGAATGCAAGATGTCTTCATCCCGCATTGAAAATATTATAATAATGAAATGAAATAAAATATTGATTGAGGGCAAAAACATTCTTCTCGGTAAGAAAATGCCTACAAGGTTTAAAATGGCATACCTGCAGTTTATTTCCAAGCCACAGGAGATTTTCCACTATTATGTATAAACTATGGACTGTATATTTCCTATAGACATCCTAGCACCAAGATATGGTTGAAATAATAAAATGAATATTCGAAACGGAACATAAGATAAAAGTTATCAAAATGGAATACTAAAAATATTAGTGTTCCAAATGGAATACTGTAAGCCATTCTGGCCACAAAAAAACTCTCCCAGAAATCATTGCTCGTGACTAGGTCGGGAACACCCGAAGAAAAAAATTGTCTTTTAAATTGAACACGAAAAAAATTGTTATCGTTCCAAATTGGAATGGTAGAAATGAAAGGTCAAAATGGATTGGCATCTATTTGATCATTGACCCTGGATTGCGAACAGGCTTGAAGGATTAAGACGTCTTTACGGTGCACCAACGCTCTTCTTATCAAGATACAAATAGTTACTCCATTTTGGTAAAAGCGTTCCATATAAATATCCTATCTAGGTACTAATTTATTTGAAAACAAAATGGCATATCATTTTGGGATAACCGTTCCGTTTCACATTAGCCTAAATACTAGGTAATAATTGATGTGGAAACAAAATGGTATACCAAAGGAAGGTGCGAATAACTTACTCCTAATAATAAATCTACGAATGTTATAAATAATAAACGTTTATTGAAAACACCGAATACAATAATAATTTGTTTCAATTCATTCTTATATCTAACAGGGTAAAAACTTAACAGTATTATTTTGTTGCTATTTATCTGCGGCGACAATAATTATTCTAGAGGTATGAGGGCAACACGGCATCATGCTTGCCTTAAATAAGTTGTTCACGAGATAAAAGATAAAACATTACAAGCTGTAAGTTATGGTTAGTAAATGTATACTGCGAGAGGTCTCTATAGGTTCCTAGGTGAATCAACGACGCCTGACGGGCTGCCAGTCATCGGGGTCCGCTTGTTCACGAGCTGCAAAGAAACACCTCTGTTACAATTTGCAATCCTATACATCAATTTTTAATTTAGAAATATCAATGGTACGCCTTAAGTCAGAAGTAAGTGATGGTAAATCATTAAACTTTTCATAAACCTTTCACACGTGGTTCATGAGCCACAAGCGGCAAATAACATACAAAAATATTGACCAATCTAGTACTTTGGCATGTGCTACTAAAATGACACATGATTTCCCAAAGTATAAGCTTAGACTTACAGAATTCAATGGTTTGTTTGTGTGAACGCACTATGAAACGATGCAAGTTCAGTAATATAAAATAAAAGCACATTCACAAAGATTAAAAAATATCACCAATGGGCGAATAGTCGTTGATACTGTGTACCATGTTGGCTCGCACCTCGGGAGGACTAGTCGGAGAGTTAGAGTAGCACACGAGCACCTACACTTCATACTTCATGCAGTTCATATGAAGCATTACTTTCTTGTAGTGCACAGTTCATATGAAGTTAGCTCAGCTGACGAGAGTCGGAGGAATGAACTGTGAAGCAGAGTGTGAATTGTACAAAGCTCTTCACATGTGAACGAATATCACTAGTCTGAAGATTTTTTCAGGTGTAGAATTGAAAACTACCAGAATGTTGGGAGTCAGTGGAACAATGTAGGAGAATAATATATATATATATATATATATTTATATTGTGGATAGCTTTGTTTTTTTTTACATGATTACCGCACAAGAGTCCCAAGTGATCCCAACCGTCTGGAGCCAGTGAGACTATGACATCCCCAATTGGGGAATGTTGTGAGGGTGAAAGTATTGGGGAGGGAAAGGAGAAGAGGAAGGTGGGGAAAAATATATACGTTTTGTTAGTTTACATTTTTAAAAGTACATACGTTTTTCTTCCTTTGGTGGCATTCTTCGCGGGGCATCTTTAGGTGAATCCTTTGGGCCATCTTTGTCTCTGGGGCCATCGCTTTCTCTGGGGCCATCTCTGGGACCTCCTCTGGGTCCGTCCCTATCTCCACCTCTGGGTCCGTCCCTATCCCCACCTCTGGGTCCATCTCTATCTCCACCTCTGGGTCCGTCCCTATCTCCACCTCTGGGTCCGTCTCTGTCTCCGCCTCTTGGTCCGTCCCTATCGCCCCGGCCTCCTCCTCTTTGGCCGTCTCTGTCACCGCCTCTGGGGCCGTCTCTGTCGCCACCTCTGGGGCCGTCCCTATCGCCGCCTCTCGGTCCATCTCTGGGTGCAGAGCGCCATACGCTGCCTCTTTCCTGGAAGGAATAGGAATATCAGGTGGAATGAGAATCACCGCTACAAATAGTATTATGAAATGTTCATGGGGAGGTTAAATACTTAAGATCGTTAAACAGCTCAGGAAACCTCCCATATCAGCAATATCTAATTGCACATTATTCTGGAAAGCAAGCCAGTTAATCATCCGCCTTGCGGACAACTCCACTATTACAGTTTTCTGTTTAACAATTCATAATAAAAGTTTATCTTGGAATTAAATTAAACCGCGCAGTCCATTCCTTGCACATTGCACATCCCATCATTATCTTACTGAACTGTGGAATAAGGTCGAGAGTGAATAATGTAGGTTGCATTAAAATGTAGCACTTCTGCTACGAGTTCAGGAGTCTTTTCTATTGACCCTTGGGACACTTTTGAAGAATACTGTAGGTATGATTAATCAGTGATTATCTAATGCTCTAGAAATAATACACATCATTAGTTATAAGTGGATTACAGAGCAGATAGCATTGGATGAGGGTACTAAGATAGTCACTCCTTCTCATTAAAAATAATTCAACACTGAAAATTGATGACATCATACTAAATGCTGCGCTTTAAAAAAAAATCACATGAATACAGTCTAAAGTTGAAATGGTAAGGAGTTTTCGTTTTACATCTTTTCCACTTACAGGGGCTGGGCCTGCCGGGGCTTCGGAAGCCTGATTATCATCCGCGCGCCTCCAGCTACTGCCGCCGCCACCCCCGGGTCTCTCCTCCCGCCCGCCACGGTTATCCCGGCTGTCTCGGTTGTCACGGTCGTCCCGGCGGAAGCGGTCACGCTCGGGGAATCTGTCACGGTCATCGCGCCTGTAACAAGAAGTTAATAAACGATTAATAATTTGTTATTCTGGTATACAGTGAGAAACTCTACTAGGTTTTCAAAGGGAACGGAAAAACACAACTTTTTATTTGCAAACCTTATGTGGGGTTTACTGTATAATATATGAAAAATTGTGAGAACCTACAGTGGATTGTATGATTATTGCCTATCCTCAGATTCGAGTTGCCTGAAAATGAGGTAAATAAAAATAATCACTGAATTTCAATCTAGCATTATCGTGTTTTGTTATTCCGTATTGTTCACAGAATTCCAAAAGCATTGCTTTAGATATGCAACTTTTAACCTTCGTAAATTGTTTGAAATTTGGAATCTTTAATAATCAATGTATCAAATAAATTATTAAAATAATTGTGAAAACATTACCTTTCAGGTCCGTCTCTATCCCTCCTCCATGTGTCACCCTTATCTCTGTCGCTTCGGTCTCTATCTCCGCCTCGGTCGATTCTGTCTCTATCGCCTCCACGGTCCATCCTGTCTCTGTCGCCTCCGCGGTCTATCCTCTCCCTCTCTGGTCCCCTATCACTTCGGTCTCTGTCGGGTCCACGGTCGTTCCTGTCTCTGTCTGGGCCTCGGTCCATCCTGTCTCTGTTGTCGGGTCTGTCTCTGTCAGATCTCTCTCGGTCTGGTCTATCTTCCTTGACTTCTTCCTTGTCCTTGGCGGGTTCTTCGCGTCCACGTGCAGCTGAAAATAAGGAGAATATTATATATCGTGACAACCAAATAAAGAATGCAGCAAGAATGGCCACCACACAAAGAGCAATGGAAAGAACTAAGCTAGGGTGTTTTCATGCGAGAAGGAAAGACTTGGATTTGGATCAGTGTTGACTCGTGACTTTTTAGTGTGCTTGAGTGCTAAGATTGAAAATTCGACATTTTGATGTTGTTGCAGCCGAAAATGGTTTTATCTTTTAAATCGGTTTTTGAATGAAGATCTATCAGCAAACCGGTGCAGCGCACCGCCAAATAAAAATTCCTGAAAATATTCATACAAAAATAGAGAATTTAAAAAAAAACAGAATTTCGGCTGCAACAACATGAATAAGGTTAATTTTTTAGGTTGATAACATTATCATCACAATCTGCCCACTGAAGTGGAACTAAGTTAGGCATGTGCAGCAGAACTAACCAATCATCACGCCGTTTCCAGCAGTGATAGGCAGAGGATAGACCGCCACACAACTGTCTTCCACACACTTCTTGCTACATTCATACATACTCTTCTGTTACTCTGACTCTTGACATGACCCGACTCAAGCATTTGACTCACTTGATCATGCCATGTCTTCCTCGGGCGCCCCAAACTTTTTCCACCGTTGACTTTCACGTCATATATTCTCCTTACACTCTGTTCTTCATCCATCCGCTCTACATGGAAAAACCATCTAAACGTCCTCTTTTCAATCTTATAATGCGTGACAGAAAACAGTTGTAATTTAAATATCATTGAATGGTGTCTTTCTTTGACCTACGAAAAAAAAAAATTCATCCACGTTTGAGACAGGCTGACAATATAAAGAGAACTCGTACCCTTGGAACAACAAGGTTCCATCTGACACAGCGATGTTATGCGATAATGGGCTCCAGAGAGTAGGTACTACTTTAAAGTTCAATATTGCATAACATTGCTGAATCAGATGGAACCTTCTTGTCCCAGGGGCACAAACTGCCGGCTTCAGACGGATAATAGATCCCAAGAATCAGTAAAACTGGACACATTTGAGGAGGCCAATGTCCAAGGCTTATAAAGAAGAAAAGATATGGACCAACAGCAAATTGATTCCTAGGAATAACAAGGTTCCATCTAACACTGCAATGTTATACAATAATGAACACTAAAGTGGCACTCTCTAGAGCTCATTATCGCATGACATCACTGTGTCAAATTGAAACCTTGTCGAAATTGTGATGAAAACTAAAAACATCTCGTTCAGTTGCAATTCGTGACTTTTTTGACAGAGATCTAATATTACTCAATAACCTAATTGTTTTGCAAAAATCAATTAAATAAATATATATTTTGTAAGTATTTGAAACTCCACAACAGATTTCCGGAAACTATCAAACTTCTACGGCATTACTTTTTCAATTTTACTTTGCATAAAAAAGTTACATATTTGAGTAAGAGATATCTATGAATTGCGTTAAGCGTCCATCATTTGCCATAAATTATTGCACTTACATGGTCTCCACGCTTCGGTCTTCTTCTCGGGGGCGGGTGCAGGGGCAGGAGCATCGCCCCTCCTCCATGAGGACTCCTCATCCTTAGCAGCAGTGGTGTCCTTCTCGGGCTCACGTGGCTCCCGCTCGTTGGCGGGCGGTGCGCGGCCGGTCTCACGCGGCGCCTCCTTGTCAGGCGCGCGCTCGTTGCCGCGGCGCCAGGCGGCGGCCTCGCGCTCGGCGGCACGCTTACGCTCCACCTCTTCTTCGCGGGCGCGCTGGCGGGCTGCGGCGCGCTCCACCATTGCCAGATGCTCCCTGGAAGAATGAATGGTGTTAGCTTGTTTTTAGTAATTCCCCTTTGCACTACTTTAATTTGAATAGGATATTTATACAAATTAGGGATGCTGTTCAAAATGTGTGTAATATTAACCCTCAGCCTGCGGCAAGCGACTAGTCATTTCAAAACGCTCGCCTCTCACAGGGGCCGACTAAAATTATTTCTGGGATTGAGTTCTCACTGTATTATGTACAAGCACGTTACAGAGGTGAAAATAATATCATTTTGAATAAATTTATTTATATTGGGTAAGGATTTAAAGCAACAGAGACAGTTTTTCCCCTTCAACTCATTTCAAAACTCCTCGTCGGTAAAAATGGCATAGTTCGGTGCACAGGTGCATTGGACGATTAGTGTGATGGGTAGAGACGTGCGCCAGATCTCAGCGTCCAGAAAACAGAATTTTAAAGTGATTTAATATTCAAAGGGATAAAATAATGTCTACTTATTTTCGAAGTTTAAAGAAAAATAATTTAAAGATTGCATATAATATAAATGAGTTCATAAACAAAGCTTTAATAAATAAAATGATCATGATGCTATCGATGCGTAGATCATACAATCAAATGAAAAATTCAAACACCAATAAACGCAAGTACCTCCCGTTACGCCCGGTCTGTTTTGATATTCAGTAATGTTTATCTCTTCGATAATATTTCATTATGTTTATTTTTAAATCTTTTAAGTTATTTATGAATAGTTGAGATATGGAGGCATCATCTGAGCAAGGTTTACTCGGAGATAGATCGTGGGAAATATGTTTAATTACAGTTTTAAAATTATTATTTGTGGGCGAGACTAGATGAAAAAAAAGCACTGCGCGCGTACACCTTCCGTACATTTGAACGCAGGCAGGTTAAAAAATAATGTTTATTTCTCTGGTTCTGATCGTCGCACTAAAAATGTTAAATTTCAATAAATTGAAAAAAGCCGCCATCGGGACTGAGGGCTACCCCCTACAAACGTCGGCCGATAAGTCACAAACATACATATTATATATTACTTTTTCTAGGTAAATCAATAGCATATTTTAAATCGTACATGCGTAATATAAAAATAAAAACACTATCATTATAATTTTTTTCGACAAGGTAAAAAAAAAAAAAAAAGATTAAAAGTAATCTTTATATCTTGCCGTCTGTCAGATATCTTCACATTACTATTTATGTGCTTGTAAGCCTGTTAGGAAAGTATTGAGGAAAAGATAAAACTCTGGTATGTATTCATGTGGAAACTTATGAGAATTTACGGTGGATGGAGTGGATTGTATGATTATTGCCCTCAGATTCGAGTTGCCTGAAAAAGAGGTAAATAAAAATAATCACTGAATTTCAATCTAGCATTATCGTGATTTGTTATTCCGTATTGTTCACAGAATTCCAAAAGCATTGCTTTAGATATGCAACCTTCAATAAATAATGCACTGCACTGCATAGAAACATGCACTGAAAACCCTGTCAAAACCTTTCTCTCTCTCTTATATTCATCATTTATAATAATACATTGGGATCACTCTAATAGTTTAACAGTCGACAGTTGAAACTGTAACCCAATAAGGCATTAATAAAATAAATATACAATAGAAACAAAGGGAGACTTAGCACGGAAGCGTGTCAACCGTCGCCGAACTATCAAAGCAGGAGGAGGCAATGAAAGTTATGCATTTCATGTGTAGGTAGAAACAAAAGTGGGTCGCTGCTGTACAAAGATGCGATTTGCAATAGACATGGGTGAAATTTAATGAATGAATAAATTCCATCTCGTAACACCCGATTTGATTCTCAATCTAACATAGAATTATTATTTGTTTTTGTGTTTAATTCGTAGAACTCTTTTAATTTATTTTTTTTTAAATTTAAATTATATCAAATTTAATAACATTATTATTAAGCTCTGCAAGTATTTTTAGTTTTTATTATTGTGACAGCTGTTTCGGCGTTTAAAGCCATTTTCAAATTGCGGTTAATTGAGATGACTTATTTATATGATTTTATTCACTCCCACCCCATTCAAATTTGGACGGGTATTTAAAAATAATGATTTATTATCTGTAAAAACGATTTAGTTAGAAAATAATTCAAATTCTGTTCTGGGAGGTTTTCACATTTAAAATGTATTTCCCCATATTTAACTGATGCTTTCTTAATAGATTTATTTAAATATGTTATATTGTTTTCATAATGTGAATATACTGAGAAGCGGTGAATATATAATTTTCCTTACTTCATTAATTAATGTTATATTAGATCATTCGTTCGTTTATTAATTTCTAATTGTTCAAGTAAATTTAATCTAAGACCCTTTCTTTCTATATGTAAGGGTTTAGGCTTGTTGTCAAGCGGGACGTGATTATTTACAAAGAGATGTTCTGCGAATTTTAAAGAAGTGCTTTTATTTTTATAACATCGTATATGTTCTTTGAATCTAGTTGAGAAAGCCCTTCCCGTCTGCCCGACATAGGTAGGATTGCAGTCGGCTGAAAACGCCGAAACAGCCGGCACAATAACAAAAACTAAAAATACTTGCAGAACTTAATAATAACATTATTAAATTTGATTTACATTAAATTATAAAATAACACAGAATTAATTCTTCATTCCTTAGCTTAGGCCTTGCAACCTTAAGATTATCTAACGTGCGGCACCATAATTAGGGCGCGGATACTACAGGCATCATCGCAAAGTCACGGGAGATATTGTGCAGTATGCAGGGCTCCATCTAACGTATAGAATCCAGCACTGCAATCCATAAAAACCTGTAGGTCATCATCTGCATTGGTCCGTAGTGGCAAACCCCTTTAGTCA